>QVIK01000491.1:0-38802 GCA_003957845.1 Oidium heveae
ATGGTTTTTCTCTGCTTTTGTTGATCCTATCTGCAAATCTTTTACCCTCTTTTCAAGTTGCAAATTTTGATAGTACGATTGCATAAATTTTATGCTGTAGATCATGTATGAATTAAGCTTAAGCTAGAAGAAATGACCCACCCACAATTTCTCTGTCGGATGAATTCACTATGCATTTTCTGCCAAGAAATCTCATAAATACGGGGGATAACCTCTATTTGATAGCAGATCATGCTTTATTAGGTTAAGATCATTGCGTTGAGATCCCTACTAGCGGCTCCACCTAAGATCTCTACCGTGGCCATAGGGTATGTGCCATAAGGATGAACAGAAAATGGAAGATGGAAAAGACATGCATGTATAATGGTGAAAGAGTCCTCTGACCTCGAATATTTAAAGATACCCAATTAGATTGATTGCATTTCTCACCGACTTTCTAGTGTTACATTTGATCTACATCTTACCCCTGCCTGCCTACCTGCCTGCCTGCCTGCCTGCCTGCCTGCCTGCATGTGTCTATGCGAGTTACATTTTTTTCAGGGTCGAGATAGTATTAGCAAGGATAAGCTCATATGCCGGGATTGAAGCCCTGCATTGATTGACAATTTCTTAAGCGAGATATATTCACAATCTTGATGTAATAACCGAAGTTATACGGAAAGTCACAAACCAGGATCAACAGTCATGCCAAGAAAATCCATTTCAAAGTTAAGATGATTGAAATGTGATAGAAGTAGAGTAAGAGATTTAAACCCTGATCAAGAGTTTCCCTCTAATATTGTATTTATTAATGGGAGATGAAAATATCCTGATATGTAGATAAATAGGGGAGATTCTTCTTAAATTTCTTCCTTCTTTACTTCATGATTTTCCTTTGTGCATAACTCCGAGTACTTTGAGAAAAATCAACTTGCTTAAAGACCGTTACAGACTGAACGCTTTTGTTTTGTTTTGTTTTGTTTTTCAAATCTACTATATAATGCGTAGCCGCCTACTATGCCTACCCTCTATCTCTCTAAACCCTTTTTAAACATGAGAATTATGGAAATTATACCAATATAATTGCTTAGGTAATAGTAAATTTCCCCCCCTCCCCGTAACCACCCCCGTAACCACCATAAATAGAGTGTTGGTAGCTGGTTTAGATTTAGATCAACTCTAGATTAACTATTTATTTTTGCAAAAAATAAAATTTAATTATCCTCAAAGGAGCGAGCCAAGAAATATATGATATAAACGATCGAGCTGAGAAATAATCCCAGCATATTACATGTGCTATCCAAATATCAAACCTGCACGATAAGTGATCTTTTATTCTTTTTCATTCTTTCTCAAAGCCCAGAGGTCAAAATTAGAACCATTAAAGTCATTTACTGCCTATCAGAGGAGGAAATTAGAAATAGTCAATGTTAATTCACTTGGAATGGTGAGGTGAAGATGCTACAAAGGAGTATTTTAGCTGTATGGATTTAATTTAAATGTATCGTATTTGTACTGTAACTTTAATCATATAAGTTACATGTAATTAAAGAGTGTGATCTTCATGGATTCTCCAAAGTTCTGGCTCGTCTATCCCCCTGGCCAGATCACTAAGTTACTGCAAGAGGTGCATGACTCCGCAAACGGAATAAATTGTATCGTCTTGAGCAGAGATTCAAATCAATTGGCTACTCTAGCTACTTGAGAGCCTACCTTAGGTTTCTTAATTTCCTGGGATCCTCTACCAAAGTTCTATAGAATGCATGCGAATATGAATCCTTCATGCACTCCATCTTGATGGCTATAATATTTTCCATGTATTTAGTAGCTCGATAGCTATGTTACTCTGTACCTTTTGAACCCGAACAAAATATTAATTGGTTCATTCGAGTACCTTCACACTAACTGTGGAGTGTGATAAGATGAAAGCTTTAAAGCTAATGAGGTCTTACCATAATTCTTGCCATTTGATGCTATTACCGAAAAATTCTCCTGAGGATAGCATGGCTACGTCAGATTTTGATAAGGTTATCATGACTTATTTTAAAGCTATACGTGATTTTCTTCAATCTTAGTATATCTTAAGGGATTTTGAATAAAGGGCTGTAGTAAAACTTGATTTAAATTAGACACTTCATGTTATAATAATATCGATCCCATCATGTGGGCTTTCTTATGATAATTAGTATTAATGAACTCTTATCTAACAAAACGTGTCGAAAAGACGAGTCGAGCACTCGGACTTTTCATCAACTTAGGAATTGAAAAATTGGAAATCGAGGATCTTAAAGTTCCGGATTTGATTGCTTTTGTGATATTCACGCTAGACTCCTCTTTCCTGATGGAAAAATAAAGTAAATAAATACCAAGGTCTTGAAACAAATTTTAGTCTAAGTCTATGAGATATTCAAATTATTTGATTGATCGTCACTAAGTTAATGAATATCCGCATGTCTAGTATGTGTGTAGTCCATCTGATTTGTGGATAGGGTAGTTGATCTCCATCCATGTTAAAATTCTACTACCTTACATAGCTTCTTAATGTATATGTTAATGAACACAGAGGTGCAATAGAGACCTAAAACTTATGTAGGACCTTCCTTACCTAGCCCTAACCTAATTTTTGTTCATTTGCGTGACAAATAGAGCCTCTCAGACATGAAATCTTCTTATTCCTAATCAATTTTCGAGTCTACACAATGGTGTACAGATAGGAATTCAAATCTGATAGGCCCTAATATTGCATCGACAGAAAAAAATCCATTTATGTGATGTCATAAGCCAAATTGACGATTATTTACAAGGGCACGTGATATTTAGATTGATTTTGGCGTCCCAGCTTTTTAATATAACTCTTGAAAATATATATTTAGATATTTGAATTCAGCATGAAATTCACAGGATAGATAGAGCTAGTCCGTATTTCTTACATTATTCATGAAAGTTTGTCTATTTGTATGGTGGGGAAATTAAGGTTCTTGATTGTCCGTAACTAGAAGTTGATTATTTCTATAGATTAATCTTTCGGAAAGTATACTTAATTAATGATGTCCAGGAGTCGAAGGTTGACACAGAAAGGTTGATCTCAATCTTGCAAATTATTCAGCTCAGTAATTTAAAATGGGATTGTATATTTGGCCCTCAGGTTTTGTTTATCTAGCCCTCAGTCTATCCCTATCCAGCCAATGAACTTTCAAGCTTATTAATTAGACCCCTGTCGTCTCCCTTTATCCCAGTCAACCTTAGAATCAATCCTTGTTAGCGCTCATTTAGGCCCAGTCATTTTTTACCCCTACCCATCTGCTGCTGGCCCATACACGCAGTATATCTTCTAATATTGTTGGAGGTGACTATAAACACATTCATAGCATCAAAGTTGATTTTAATTATACCTTCATAATAATTACAACATTTTACTTTCAAATTATCTTAATTTTGAATCATATTTTTCAATCTGTCTACAGCTACTCGCTCAGATTATTATATGAATGTCTGCTATACCTCACTTGGGGAGGTAACAGAAGTAGAGAAAGCTTCTACTTTAAGAAATGGGTATTGTTTAGAAATCCGGCGTACCAACACCGTAAGAAATAGGACGGAAAGATTGGTAAAAGGTAGGATTCTGGTATGTGTCTATAGTGGCAAGGCCAATTGTGAAGTACGAATAAGAGATACTTCGACTTTGAGACAAGATTGCCCATTTCAAGCTTAAATATGTTGAGAAAATGAAAGTGGCGATATGTGGTCGGCAAAAAATTGCGGTTCGGGAACATAATCATGAGCCTACAGAAAATGTAGCTGCATATCCAAGTGCAAGAACCCTGACAGGTGGCAAAATGTAAACTGTTGATAGATTGAGCAGCATTGGAGCAAGTCCTCGGACCATTATAAGTGCTCCAACATAACCAAATTCAAAAAATATCTTGATGAACTGGGACATCTAAGATATTAACATGACTAAAAAAATGAAAAATGCTGGATGGCAAAACTCAAGTAGGAGCTCTACATGACATGTTGGTGAATCGTGATATCTGATATGCCTTATTTCGAAACCAGTCTGATAAATTGACTGGCTTATTTATCAGTCCAACAACAGCACGAATAATAATTAGAAATTTTACGGCAAACAAGATCTTCCTGATGGATAGCACGTATAAGACAAACAGAAACCAGATGCCACCATGGCATGGGGTAGGTGTCATAGCGACTAACAAGACCTTTACACCTTTCTATTTTTTTTTACGATTTCAAAACGAGGAGCTCTACTCGGCAATGAGCCAGTTAAGGAAATATTTTGTCACTCACGGTATTAACTGTGATATCTTAGTTTTTGTTACTGATCATGAACTGGCATTAATGAATGTTTTAAATGCAGTTTGCCCTCGCTCTAATCCTTTGCTATGTATTTGGCATATCAAAGAAACATATTCGCTAAAAATCGCTCGTCTTTTGGGTCAGAAGATAGTTGGAAAGAATGCATAGGTCACTGGCAAGCCCTTATAAACTCATTTACAATCGGTGAATTTAATGAACGGCTTGAGCAACTGCGTAAATTTGTTCGATAAAAATTTTTTCTTACCTTTCAAAAATTTGGGTTCGTTGTAAGGAGAGTTTTTTTTGATGCTTTTACTCGACATGTGCGTCATTTTGGTCATGTTTCGACATCAAGAGTTGAAGGGACACATGCAGTCTTCAAGAATTGGCTTCAAGTTTCTACTGGTGATATGCTTGAGGCTTGTATGAAGCTTGAGAGAGGAAATAATGAGCAAGAATGCTCCTAGTTACAGAAAATAATAAAATCAAATTCCATTTACCCTAAAGTCAATTAAGTATCTCTGCGCCACGGTCGGTTTGTTGCTGAGTGACTGGGATTAATGCGCTAACAAGAATTAACACCAAAGCTGACTAAGATGATGGGGCGGTGACATGGGTTTAATAGATAACTTTGAAAGCTCATTGACTAAGCGGAGATAGACTGAGGGCTAGATAAACATTCCCATTAAAAATACGAATAATAGAGATTTTGGAATTTCATAATTGAATAAAAAATTACGTATATTAATTTTTGAGATATTTTATTTTGACATATTATAGCAATGCTTTTCTTTCTGCATATCTATTATTTTCCTTATTTTTTTCAACAAGAAAATATTTGTTTTTAATTTTCAACCATAATTGTATAGAAAGTAAATGACAATATTCCAATAATATAGTTATAGTTAAAGTTAAAATCGATCTCTCAAACTTCCGACAAGAAAATTCCAGTCATTGGATTTTCAACCCCAAAAAATGAATAGATCTTCAACGCCCAGATTTTTGGGCAATAATTTAATACATCCTACCTGCCAAAAAATAGGCATCATATTTCCAATAAAGTGAAGACGCCCAAATTTTCACCAAAACGCCACGCAACAATAAAAACCCCCAAAGAGAAGATTGGAGACTAATGGCTCCGCTTAAATAAAAATAACTCTTTATTGTCCACCAAGAGCACTGAGTCTTGCTCCAGCGGGTCTATGAATCATACTTGTCTTTGAATTTACTTCACTAACACCAGTATCAGACTCACTTTGTCTTCCCATGTCCTCATCACTATCTTCCAATATCTTTGTTGGAAAATCGGCTGCGTTGTAATTTAGACTACCTCTTTCTGGTGTTGTTATAGTACTTGCAATTGACATTGCTGTGCTTGACCGGTTATGAATGAGGTCAGGGGTTGGTGGTACGCTTGATACACCATGAGTGCTATTACTATTATCTTCGCTGTTTTCCGAATCATGACCTGACACAATATCATTGCTAATAATAGAAAGATTACTTTTCCGCTTTCCACTCACATTTGATTGGAAATGCGTTCTAGATTCTCCATCAAACTCGTGTGCTAAATGTAGTCCTTCGACCGCTGCTGCACATTGCTCAGAAATATTTCGTATTATGTGTGCAATGGCATCGGTTTTATCCTTCAAATGACGGTCAGCAACATCGATTATACTCATTTGCGAAATTCGCTTGTAATTATTAGAACCATTTCTGGTCTTTGATTGAAAATCCACAGAAGCTCCATTTCTTCCATTTATATGAGAATCATGTTTAGATTTTGTACCTATCTGAGTACAGGTTTTATCTTCGGTGTTTTCGTCAAATTGATTTAGTTTAGTTTCATCATCTTGATAATTTTCTATACACTCAGCTAGCTCAGGACTTGTGCTTAGTGTCCTCACAATATGCTCCATGTGATGAGTTTGCCCGCTTATTAGAGCACGTAGGTGAAGAACAACACGTTGAGCTTCATCTCTTTGTCGGCTACTTACGCTTTCGCTATGTTGTAAGGATAATACTTCTTTTTTAATTCGTTTTCTTTCCCGTTCAAGTTCCTCGGCAATTTCCTGTTGCAGGATTAAAGCTTCAAGAGCATCATCACGCTGCTTCTCAGTACTAGAGATTCGAGATGTTAATCGAGATATTTCTTCTTTATTTTGATCAATAAGTCCAGTTAAACGTTTATTTTCTCGCTTATGGTTCTCAATCTTTGCCTTGAGATCCTGAGTTTCTTCAGTTAATTGCTCAGCGAATGACTGAAATTTGAGGAACTGGATTATTGTTAGTTATATTGAAGCTTTTTACCATGGATTTCATACCTGTTGTCTTAGTCTTTCAAGTTCTTCAACTAAGAACGTATTTCTATTATTTACTTTGCAAAGTTCGTTATCCATACGGCTTTTCAAGTTTATAAAGTCCTGCCAAGCTTCTGTAGCGTCTCGCGAGTATTGATTTCTCTCGCGAACGATTTCATTAAAATGACGCAAGGAAACTTTTGCTTGGGCAGGCTTTTTGATTGCACCTCCGAATATAGCTTTTATTCCAGTATTTTTCCCCTTAGAGAGATATTAGCCAAATTCGTTATTATTTAGACCGTTTTTATCATACCATTTTTTTACAGACATGATCCATAACGGCCATTACAGATTCTTGATTCCACCATTCTGGGTCTTGGATAGACTCAACCTCGCCACGCATAACAATTATTTGACCAGCGGGCACGAGCTTACCTCCTCCGTAGGCAGATCGCAAATGCTGAGGAACACCAGATGGTGCTACATCGCCATTGAGAGCTTGAGATAATCTTGTTATCATCTTATTGCGTTGTCTTGGGGTGAGTGCATTAGGAGGGTTAGAAGTCAAAACAAAGTTTCGATCCAAATCAACAACTAAGGCATCAACGGGTGCGGTAAAAAGTGTTTTACACTCGGAAGTTATTCCCAATATATAAGGACCAGGCTCTTGAACTAATTCAGTAACATATCTTGCGTGAACAATAGGTACATAAAGTCCGCTCCACTCATAAACACGTACACATAATCTAATCGTCTCAGCTGCAACAGTTAATATGGCAGGATAATGACTCATCAGTATAATACGTCGCGCTGAGCAAAGGGCAGCCTCGATCACACCAACAATATTAGGAATTGATAGACAGGAGAAAAGTGGCCACATAGCAAAATTTTGAAATCCTGTTGGTGATGACGGAAATTGGTAGCATAGAGCATAATCTTTCATGTCGATTCTAACTAGATCATTTAGCCTCGGTGCAGGAAAGCTTAGAATACGAGAAACTTCTTCAGCATGAAAAAGATTGGTCGCCTTGTTCCAGTGTATCCACATCCCACGAATATAATCACCTAGTAGATTGTACAGAGGATATCTTGAAAGAAAAGAGAGACAATAAGGGATCCAGTAAGTCTCGTCCGGCGAGTCATAAAAATCAGGCTCCAGTCGTTTTCGAAGCGCACGAATAGTCTCTCCACGTTTTTCGTCGGCTTTCGACCAAACGCGAAGCGCAATACCATAAAGTGTTTGTGAAGAATCTTGTTGTAAAACGAAAGAATGATGCACACAATGTGGCTGATTACGACCTGTATAGATTTCAATATCGTGGGGAAAGCATGCCTGTTTTCATAATTAATGACTGATGTTGCTTATTATGGAGTAGTTACCTACTCTCATCGCAGAATGGAGAGACCGGGCAATTTCGTGATCTTGTTCTAACCTTGGACTACTACCAAGGATTTCAGGTAACCAGAATTGACTTATAGCACCTTTCATGTGACCTAGTTTTCCTTGCGTTGGTGGTGGAGCTCTGACCCATTGTGAAGGCTCTCTGCCAACACCACAAACCATATAAGCATGCGTTAAGGTTTTAGGTGCTCGTGGTAAGGGTTTAGAGGGTACTAGCGAAGGGAGGGGCTGCGTTATTCGTGAATGGAGAGATGAAGTTCGGCCTGGTATGACAAAGTTTTTATCAACACTTTCTGCTGAAGCAGCTGGATTAACTGTCTCTTCATCTGCCGTTGTTGGACGAGTATATGACGAATATTGATTCATTGATCCCATTTTAAGGAAAAATGAAGAAGGGATTGGAGATGCAGCTTTCTTTTTGTTTTATCAACAGAGTCGGCGAATGTATAATTTTTTGAAATTAGTATAGAGTTAAGCGCTCACAATGGATCGCAATGACAAAAGATAGTGATAACGGGTGTTAAAAAGGGAAAAGAAAAGACGACAATTTGATATTCATTAGGCCAATGAACCGTCAAGGAAATAGTGGTGGAGATATAAAGCGATTGTTTACACTACTTTGAAAGACTCCAAGCCTCTCTTGCTCTCAACAACGGCAGTGTCGGAAATCGTAACACAATTGAATTGAAAAAAGTGAAAATCTTTGACCCAAGAAATGAGCAAAACCGACATTTAATAATAGTAGAAAAGGTTTGAATGGCGATGATATGCGCGGGGGGGAGGGGGACGAGGTGCGTTAGCGTGTTGTCAGGGGGGGGCCTGTTCAAGCCAATCGTGTTTGTATAATGGATTGAATCAACTTAGATGGTTGGTTGTAGTTGCAAGAGCTCGTGCCTTTTGAGTACAAAAAAGCAAACAAAAGTGAAACAAAATCGCTGAGTGAGAATTCTTTCGTCGATGTCAACATCAATGGACAGTGGATGGTTTTTTGTTTTCTCAAATGGGAGATTCCTTTAGTTCAGCCATCCACAGAGAAGATGATATAGAATAGGCTATTGTAAGGAGAGCGAGTGAGCTTTCATCAGTTGGATAGAGGGAAAGAGACAAGTTATTTATCAGAGAAGCTCGATCGGCAGAAGAAGGAAAGAGAAATGAATCTTGATGATGGTGACAGAGCCATCTGGTAGTAGCAATTGGAGAAACACGAGAAGCAGAGCTTTTTAGTGGTTTCTCATGCGATATGGGCGCGGCGGACAGGCAGTGTGTAATGCAATAGGTTAGTCAATCAGTCATCAGTCAGTGGACGATCAAACTTTAGCGGTAACTTATTAGTAAGTAATTACTAATACGTTATGTCAATCTCAATCTTCTCTTGGCAAGCACGCGGAATTTCTCCTTTCTCGCATGGTCCAACCAAACAACGGGGAAATGGTCAGGCCGGGCGATTTTTATCTCACAGTGGCCGTGCAGGGAGTAAGAAGCAAATCCCCCTCGTGATATGATTGGCCTGCTTACTAGAGAAGCGTTTGATTAGTCAGCTCAGCCGGCCCTGGGCCTACACTCGGGCCTCGTTCAAGAGGACGGAGGAATGGAAGATTTCAGATAATTTCCCTTTCCCTGCAATAGCACAGTAACATACAACGGCCGGTATGCCTTTTTGACTTGCTGAGTCTTCTTCAAAAAAAATCCAATTTCTATAATTATTCACGCTTGGAATTAATTAACTGCAGTGCACAACAGCAAGCCAGCCGGCCAGGTTCTTTTCTCAAAGGAAAAAGAAATAATGCTAAATACACAACACAACAAGAACATGGGAAGGAGGGCAGAACCATGTAAAGCCTTCCTTTTTTCATCTATCTTTTTCATACCCTCCTTAATATGGATGTCACTAATAATATGTGAAAAGCAGCGCTAGAGTCTTATTTTTCTTAATCAGATCCCTCGAAATAAGAGAGCGGAAAAGTTATATCTTCCAGATTTCCGATTTTGCTAGCGTGCTTTGTATTTTTTTTAATTTGGCAAGTATGCATAATGTTTATTGCTATATTCTAATCTCTTGTCTTCAACTGAAATTTTAGTATGTGTTTATTCGCCCCAAGAATTGAAATCTAGTCAGATACTTGTGTTTCATGGACGACCCGTGGATGTGAGGTTAAGCTTAGCATGGAGAAGATTCGCGTTATTTTTCTTCACCTCCTAATAGCATGTTACTAGTAAACAGACAGGCAATGAATTTCCCCGGCAACGAAGCAAGATTACAGAATAAGAAAAAAAAAGGCTTCAGAGACCGCCCGAACATCTTTGATTGTCACTTACCTAAAGTTTTCGCACGGATGGATGAACGGGTAGCTCAATTCGTCAAATGTAATAAATTCAGTTCAAAGATCCGACTGAATTGAAAGTCTCCGTTGTTACGTAAACTAGCGGACGTATGCCATCTAAAGGGAAGAAAGTTTTAAATTGACGGCTTGAAACCGAATTGACCTTAATATATCACATTAATATCTCTTCGTGCAAATATCACAGGAAACTGCTAGGAATTTTATCTGAGGAATGATAGCTACTTCGACACAATGCTCAACGTAATTGAAAATATAGTTGATTGTAGACATTGAAGACAAATTACACTTTATGACAAGTTTGTATAGTTTTAGTATTTTTTCTGCAGCTACAGCTGAGGATGCTTCACATACTTACTGTCGATCATACGCAGCCTTTGGATGCTGTTACTTAAAGGACTATGTGCTAGGACACATCACTTGAGCACATCCCGTACGTCTACTTGCCATTTAAAGGGTAAGGAGGAAACTTACACATATTTAAACCTCTATTTATCAGAAAGATCTTCCTGTACTAATTGGACTAACCCTAACTTCAACGGTTAATGTAGATAAATAATAAATGCTATTTCTTTTCTAGGTGTTAAGTGTTGATGAATTGTCGTCCCATCATGATCTTTAAAAAAAATAAGACAGTAAGATACTACCCACATCCAACCAAATAAATATCATTAATGACTGCGGATGTTTCGGAGTATTTGATAATTGCGGGTACCATTGAAAGAACTGATAACGCGTAAACTTATATATCATGTCAAGGAAATACCATCTATACTGACACAAAATATATGAAATAATTTATATTACTTTAATCTACCTAACATCAGGACTGCTTGGAGGTAGTATGACTAGAGCCGGGAGTGGAGTATTAACGTAGAATGGAAAACCATCCAGTAGCGACAGTTTTCTAAAAACAGCAGTAAGGGGCTCCCTTGATATAGACCGAGAAATGGCCAATAGTTTTGCTGAATTAAAATAAATCGTATAGCTCTAAACTGATTTGGGCAGAGATCGTCACGGAACGGCAGTGTTAAGCTAGAATCAAAGTAGCGTAGCGCAAAGCTAGTGATAGTCAAGTATAAGGATCTTTTAAGGAGACAATGTCAAATCTACACCATGTCCATTTTCTATCCCATGTCAGTTCCATTAAAACCCATATTACAACTTTTCTCTAGGTGTGGCAATATCATTATTCACTTAATTGATAGGTCCCGTTTCATATTAATACTTCTCAAATTTAATTCTTTTCCCAATTAGCCAGTAGGTGATGTAAATAAGTTGTGGAATTCAATCAGTGAAGCTTCACATTTATCTATCAAAATAAGTCTGTCCGATATTTAGATATGCGCTTGAAGTAATTCAACTCTATTATGTTTAACTAACAATTCTTTAATTCGATTTGGTGGAACCCTTGGTTCTCAATTAATCTTAAGACCTGTGAACCAAAAGAACGAATTTTCATGGTATTTTCTACATATAACATGGACCGTAGATTTCAATATGCCCCAACCATGAAATAATTTGAGCTCAGAAAATTTTCTAGGCACCTACTTATAGTTACTTACGTAGTATTTTTTTGAATCCGATTGTTTTTTGATCCATCCATCACTAGTGTATTTGGATAACTATCAAGCAAGCCGAGGGGTTGTGAGCTTGCATAATTCTGATTTATCAGCATAATATCGCCATCTATTTTGACCAGAGGGTTTCATGTATTTCATTAAATAGCACCTTAATTAGTATTCATCCCATGAGCTCTTTGTCTCAACACTTACGACGTTCGTCATAGATCGTTCTCCCAATCATAGTTTGATTGGGAGCATTCTGAAGTAGGTTTGTCAAAAGTTGTTTAGTTGTTATTCCTGCATTTAATAGCTGTCGGGTTAGTCCTCATTGAGACCATCTTGAGCGATGAGCTGAGAGATGGCCACTAATGTAAAAAGAAGACTGGTAATTAGTTTCAGCTGTAGAGATTATGAGCTTCTAAAATCTGTCTTTCTAAAACTGCGTTATTAACGAAGCGAATAATTTACTATTTTGTAAGTAGAATCTCATTTGTGCGCTACCCCTGCCATATTTCTCCCATCTCTGGCTTTATCCGAGCAAAGCTTAGAAACTGCATATCTCTGACCATTTATAATAACTTACAGCATCCATTTAACAGTCCTGTTTGGATCGGTCGATTTAGGGGGGATTACCGTGTTCATTTTAGAGTTGAACCTAGTATAAGTTAGGCTTTAAGAAAGAACTGAGCGTGTAATATAAATCTATGATAAGTTAGATTGAACGAAATACTCAAATTGAAGGTGTAAATTTTAAATATCTTGAGTGATTTATATTAGAAAATAAGTAGTATTAGTAAATACATAGGAATATGAGTCATGCTGGTGACATTCTGGGTAACAGAATATGCCAGTTCTTGTAAACAAAATTAAGTTAAATAAATGCTTACCCAAAGTTGCTACAGAGACTGAAGTGACTGGAACGTGACGAACGGCCCTTATTTAGTGATCCTTAGAGTTGATAATAACACTACTGAGTAGATTTAGGAGGATCAATTCCAATAATATCCCAGTATTATGTCCAGGCTATCGACAAAAACTTCAGAAATATGAATTCTAACAACCATCTTCCTACTCTATATGACCCTGAATCACCTAATGTCTACGACCCATTTCATTCCCCAATTCACCATGCAGACCGCCCCCCCCGTCTGCTCAACATTTTAACCCTAAGTTTCTTGATCTGGATGACCCAGGCCCTACTGACCGACTCTCATTACCCTACGAAGATCAAATTCCGTCATCAGGACGAATTCAATAAGCAATTCTAATCAGCAAGGAAGCAGCCGAGATCAGAAGTAATGAAACTAATCTACTGTTTGGACCGATCGCAAATATTCTAGACCAACATTGTGCGTGCAACCCACATATGCCAGATCAAATGAGCAGTGCCCTAAAGCAATTCTGCGACGAGCTAGTGGAAGTAGCAACCAGACACTTCGATGCATATGTCCGAGATGTACCACTGAATTCTCTTCCTAAGTCGTGCTCGTGTGAAAACTAGAACCCACCTGATACACGTCACGGAGCAAACCCCTCTAAAAGCTATGCTAATGCCGCGAAGAGCAACAGTCTCAAGCCTCCCGCAAACACAAAAATCAACAATTCAAAAACATCAAAACCCCAACCATCAAAAGTGCAAACCGATGATAGATTATTTTTGCGTCTCCCTGAAGGTAGCCCATTGCGCACTTACACTGTGTACGCCGTCCAGACGCTCATCAAAGCAAAACTTGGAGCAGACGGATCACTATTAGCAAGCGTCTTGCCAACAAAAACAGGCTTTGCCTTTTGCCCCAGCAGGGATAATTGCACAGCTCTTAAAGGAAAACTCATTGAAAGAAATTTCTTCGCGAATGCTACAATAGAACAAGCATCTGCTTGGATATCATACCGAATCTCAAACGTCCCGCGCACATATGGTGCTATAGATGACACCTTACAGCACTGCCTCAAACCAGTCACACCCGATGCCATTTCTGCTGCATTAGCCGCCGCCGCCAGCTGTCCACCTGTCTCCGTAACCCCATCTCGAGATAATGAAGCAGAACCAAACTCCTCAGAAACCGCATGGGTAGTCCGCTTCTCTGACAATACAATTCGCCTCCCCCGCACACTTTATCTCTTTGGATGCAGAACAGCCGCATGCTTACTACCACTTCGTACAACGGTGGCCCAATGCACTCGCTGTTGGCTGTGGCATAACACCCGAGTCTGCTCGTCGTCTCCTCGCTGCCGACTATGTGGCTCCTNTGCCGCTAGCTGTCCACCTGTCTCCGTAACCCCATCTCGAGACAATGAAGCAGAACCAAACTCCTCAGAAACCGCATGGGTAGTCCGCTTCTCTGACAATACAATTCGCCTCCCCCGCACACTTTATCTCTTTGGATGCAGAACAGCCGCATGCTTACTACCACTTCGTACAACGGTGGCCCAATGCACTCGCTGTTGGCTGTGGCATAACACCCGAGTCTGCTCGTCGTCTCCTCGCTGCCGACTATGTGGCTCCTCCCGTCACTTAGAATCCAATCACGCTAATTTATGCGCTGCTCAAGCTGGCCACATCTGCCCCCCAAAATGTATCCACCGTCATGGAGCACGTCCTGCAGATGACCCCAAATGTTTACTTCGCCCCCATCCATCTTTAGAAAAAAAAAGTCGATCTCAAACTACAGCAATATGTAATATTTGTTCCGAAGCTCGCCTCCGGCTGCAAGCAAAAGCTGGATGTATACAAATCTCACCTGCTGATACCACATTGGATAAAACTGCTCATAATAAAACAACCCCCAGCCTCCCAGTAACAACGGAACTAGAAACAAGAAACCGACATGCTTCAAAACTACGACCACCAAAAATTCCTTCGCTGTCCTGGACAACGTGGAGAATCCGAGCAATGTAAATATGGAATATTAATGAGAACAAAAACATACAAAAAATCTAAAAATCAGACTATAACAGTACTCTCTCTTAATGTGGCACGAGGTGCGCTAACGCACGAAATTGTATTAAATGAGGTATATGAAAACACCATAGATGTCGTCCTCATTCAGGAACCTTATATTTTTAGGGATCGCACTAGGCGTATAACAAAAAACCATTCTTCCTATGATTCTTTCTCACCTAACGACCATTGGGAGCCAGTAAGACCACGCGCTATCTCATATGTCCGCAAAGAAATGAGCCTACACACCGAACAGATATACACAGATTTCAGTGATACTGTGGCCCTACGCCTAACTTCGCCTACGGGCAAAGCTCTCCTTTTATTTAATGTTTACAACAATACTCCACTAACTCCAAGTAGTAAGAGCGCCATACAAACACTGTACACAATCCCTATTTAAGGGCGACTTTCTTTTACAAGGAGATTTGGATCTCCACCACATACGCTGGCAGCCCTCATGGCCTCGGAACCCATCCCCTGGAGCCGAGGGCTTTGTAGAATGGGCCGACCACCACAATATCATTCTTCTCTCACCTCTTGACAAGGCTACTCAAGGCAATGTTTTAGATTTGGCCCTTGGGTCGGGCACATTACTTTATAAATCAACTACCATCACAAATTTACAATGATGCTCAACCACTACCAATTCTTGTCAAAGGAAAAGATGGAAATTTCATTCCTGAGCAAATTGTCGAAAATATTCTTAGGGCGTAAAAATTTCGCACTGGGAAAGTTTGGATCAGGGGTGTTTTGTTAAAGTGGAAAGATTTCGCGGAATCTAATCGGGAAGATAGAGCTGATATGGAGGATGTTGAAGTATTGGACGTATTTGAGAAAAAGTTAGGTACAGGGGATGGAGTAGGCGAAGCTGAAGGCGCCCGCCAAGGCCCTAGGCGAAAAAAAAATGAATGAAAATTAAAAACACCGAGTAAGAAAGGGTATGATGTTAGGGGCTGTGCCCGTTGCCTAGGTGGCTGGGTGGTCTTAGTCAACCCAGCCTCGTCAAAATTAGAAAAATGAGTAATTTTAAATTTACTCAATTCCTATTATTTAATCGGTGGCCGGGAGCTAAAGGGATAGCAGGGGAGGAATCACTTGTAGCATTAGATTGTATATTTAACGCAGCGTTTCCCCTTTTATTAGTTATACATAGAAAAATATAAACTCTTAATGGCATTGATATGGTGCGGTGTCCGATAAACCATTAGCCCACAACAGAGATTCGTACCTTGGTGGACTCCTGAGTGCAAATCTGCCCATATGGACTACTGACAGGCGGCGGATTATTTTGAACAGGTTGAACGAGACAAACTTTTTACAAAAACGGTTTCCTTGGCAAAAGAGAACATTGGAGAAATTAGGTGGAGGAAATGTGTTCGAATACTGCAAGCGGAACATAAAAGTAAAGTATATAACTGAATATCAAGATAAATATTTTCCTTATTTTTTCTCTCTCTTTACTGCGGAATGCAGAGCTAGTAATATACATTATTTCCGAGAATCTCTTTCCATAATCGTGGGCACAATTACTATACTTCTTACAATTGTTTTCCAAACCTGAAACATTTATATCTGTCGGATTAATGTAATTCCTATAATTGAAATTATTCGCTAGGACAAGAGTTACCATACTTAGTTAAAATAGGGATTGAGGGCATGTTCCTAAGGTTGTCACAAAAACAGGTTTATTCATGTCAAAAAGATTATATATGTAGTAGACGCATCTGTCACATAAAAAAGTAGAAAAACATGTATCTCAGTAATTGAATAATTGAATGACAATATCATATTACTACTAACCTCTCTATCTATTGTGATACATTAAGATAGAAGACCCCTTTCCTTTGTGCTGCAAAGTTTAGGGACCTGGATAGCTGGTTTAAGCTACCAGGAATTGAAGATATACTATTAACTAGGCCCACTAGGTGAACCGACAATTTCTTCGTATATACATTTAGTTAACTCAAACCTCGAACAAACCAATTCTTACTGCAACCCTCATTAAAAACCAACGTACATTCTATGTACTATCTTGGAAAAGAGTGGTTGCTGACTGGCTATGTTACAATATGTCAAACAAAAACACCTTTTCCACAAATAGAATGCATTAATGCATTACATTTCCTTGACACTAATATTGGGGCACACGATACACCTTTGTACATCTATATTTATTATCATGGCTATTCTATGTGCTGTGTAATCATAGATCATATCCTTTATCTTAATAGAATAATCCAACACAAAAATGAAGTCCCACCTACATCACTTGATTGGGAAAGCAGCATTCTAGCAAAGGCTCGTCGGGCCCCTTTCTCAAACCAAGTTGAAAGACACACAAAAAAGTTTGGAGAATTAACGCATACTGATGTCTGGGGATCTCTTAATGTTAATCAAATCCCAGGAGGAAATAAATACTTTATCTTGTTTATTGACGACTTTACCCGTTATATTACGGTAAAGCTTATGAAAAATAAAGCTAACGCTAAGCAGCAATTGATAAACTACTGCACATTTGTGAACACACAACATGGATACTGGCGCAAAGAGATCAGAGCTGATAATGCATCTGAATATGAGGGAACCAGATCTTGGTTTGAAGAACGAGCAATTCAACTAAAAATGTCGGCTCCTTATTCTCCCCAACAAAATGGTGTTTCCGAAGGATGAATAGGACACTACTTGACCTAGCTAGGGCAATAAAATTTGAAAAAGAAATGCCTGATACGCTTTGGGGGGGAAGCTATCTTACATACTGCTAGGATTCGAAATAGAAGTCCGACCAGAGCCATCAATAATTCCACTCTAATTGAAAAATTTGACTGGATCACGTCCAGACTTGTCAAATTCAAATGAATTTGGTGAATTAGTCAACATTTTCGATGAGCTCTCGAAATCAAAAATTGAGCCAAGAGCACGAAAAGTAATATTTACTTGCTTTCAAGATGGATCCTAATCAATTTGATATTATGAACCAACAGCCTTGAAGATTAAATTATTTAGAAATTATTATTTCATGCTTAACTCGAATACCCCAAATTTGTCAGGTGAACTCAAATCAAATAGTCAGTCACAAGACTCTTCTGGTGATGTACCATTAAATTTAGACGACCAGAAAAAAAATGAGCACTTAGAAGAATTTAAATCTCCTTCAACTCACTCAAGAGAACTTAAGGTCGATTACTGCATCTGGCTCAGAAACGAGAAGAAATTATTTATATCTAGTAGGGTTTAATCTAAGACAATACATCAGAGGAAACAGATCAAACTTTGTCTCAAATATAGTTAGTGATAAAAAATTTATGGAAACCATTACTTGGACTCGTCTTTTTTCGCAAAAACAGCGTACGCATTAATGGTCAAAAATGGTGACGATGAACTACCTAACACAGTTGAAGAAGCTCGGGCAAGTCTAGAAAAATTAAAATGGCAAAAAGCAATATACTTGGAACTCAAGACATTGGATGAGAAAAATATTTGGGAACTTGTTAATCCATCAAAAGATAAGAACATTGTATCAAATCGATGGGTTTTTACCAAGAAGTTTGATGAAGATGGCAACTTATCAAGATAAAAAGCGCGCCTGGTCGCACAAGGATTTAGTCAGGGATAAATATATATATATATATATGACTATTCTGATACATCAGCTTCAGTTATTAGATTTGAATCATTCCGACTATTGATAGCGATTGCAGCTTACCATAATTTTGCAATTTGCCAAATGGACATCAAAGCAGCATATCTCAATGGTAGTCTTAATAAAGAAATATATATGAAGCATTAAAAAGGTTGTCAAGATGATACGGGAAGAGTTTGGCATTTCAAACACACATTATATGAACTAAAACAATCTGGCAGGATATGGAATAAAATGCTGAAAATTTTTTTAATTGATATCGCTGGATTTAGCCAGTTAGTAAAAGAGCATGGAATCTTTTATAGGCGAAAACCTATTAGAAATGATATTATTGCCGTCTGGGTTGATAACTTACTCATAATTTCAACTAATGACAATCAACTTGGGAATACAAAGAATGAGATAAAAAGTAAGTGGGTATCAACATATCAGGAGGAGCTAAATCTTTTACTCGGAATCCAACTAGAACGTGTACCTGAAATAAATGAGATCAAAATTCATCAAGAGCAATATATTTTGAAAATTTTACGTCGTTTTGATATGGAGAACTGTACGCCAACTCATACACCATTACCCCCATCTGCGAATTACTCACCTTCAAATGATGATGAGACCTATGAAGATTCTACGAAGTATCGAGCCGCAGTCGGCTCACTTATGTTTGCAGCACTTGCTACGCGTCAGGATATCGCTCATGCTACAAGCCTCTTGGTACAATTTAATGTTGCACCGGCACAAAAGCACTGGAATGCCCTGAAATATATCTTTCGATATCTTAAGGGATCAATTGACTATGGAATTTTATATAGTAAATCAAGAAATACAGAGAATTGCTTTACTTTGACTGCTTATTCAGATGCGGATAATGGCAGAGATCATGACCGAAAGTCCATCACAGGCTCTGTAATCACTATTTGTGGAGGAGCTGTTAAATAGTCATCTGAAAAACAGCGACTCATAACTATCTCCACTGCAGAGTCTGAGTACGGTGCTGCAAAATTAACGGGTTGAAATTGTTTATTTCTTCGGGATATTATGGAAGAACTAGGATTTGAGCCTAATTGTCCTATTCCATTATTTATAGATTCGGATGGGGCTATAGCCATCACTAAAAACCCAGAAAACATGCGTGCTACCATTCATATTGATAAGATTTTCCACTGGATACGCCAGCACGTTGATGAGGGAACTTTTAGTCCAGAATCTATACCTAGCAAAGAGAATCCTGTGGATCTATTTACTAAATCACTACCAAGGTTATCATTCCAACAACATAAACATACCATTGGCATACTATAATAGTACAGCTTGAGGGGGATTGTTGAGGTTAAAAATATATCAATCAGCACTATTATAGTCGATAATCCTTTCGCTTATTAAGGCATTTATCTTCATATTGGCCAGACAACCTGTTCTAAGTGAAAGTAAATAATAAATAGTCAACTATGAAATTGGGTAAGCGAGATGAGTTGGATAGCTTGTAATTAAATCTTAGGTAGTTATGTATGTCATCATTATGAAGATATATGAATTGGATCTAATATGAAAGATTTATATAGCTTAATAAAATATATATTCTGTAACAGTTTTAAGAATCGTCAACCTGAGATAAATATATAGCTACACGAATGAATTTGCTTTACTTCGCTCAGGGAAAACACTACTGGAATATTGGAGTAAACTGACATAAGACCTGAACAAGATTATCAAATGGGGCAAACCAAACGCTATCACTTTCGAGCAAGAAAATTCTGAATTAATAAGAACCATATTCTTGTACAAGCGGATAATATAGTACAATAATTCTTCACCTTTATGAGTAAGGACGTTAACAACACTTACATTAATCTGACAGTTCCTAGTGTATTTAATAGTTACGAAGATGCACTTCTGAACGAGCCTAAAACCTTCATTGATAGCCATTTATTACAAATCAATACTGAATCTAACATCATTTATGATCTCTATGAAACAGTGGAAGAAGATTTTTAGCTGATAATTTCTACTTTGAAGGCAATGAAACTGCACTTCGGGGTCCTTCCGACTCTAGGTATACTCAATTTCTGTACCATGAATTGAAATATATACTCTAGCTTTTGAAAATTCAGCCAAAAGGAAGGTTTCGCCTAGATCAGATTAAGTGGTGGTACCAAAAGAGACAAGGATGGTACTGAAATCTATGTCCTTTTAAATCTCACAAAGGCTTAAATCGTAATCGTCTAAAGCAAAATATGACAAAACCTCTAGAAAAAATCAATATCACCATATTGACTGACTGCAAATGTTACGGATCTGATAGATAAAGCATGAACAATTTTAGGTATGAGATGGTATTTTATATTCAAACTATGGAGATCTAGTTTATAGAAAATTCACATATTTATTTACATTATTAGACAATCGATCGTTCCCCATCCATAAGCCAAACGAGATATCTCTACAAGTTTCCATTGAGTACTTGACCTGTAAATGTTTCTGTTGACTAGTTCGTCTTCACTTTGGTCCTAAAAGGTTCCATTGAATTGCGTCGAAGATTCCTCTTCATATTACCCCTTGGTGTAGATTAATAGTTAGGCTAGGTCGCTACGGAATATTCTAGCGAGCTCTAGTATACGAGGAAATAACCGAGAGCAACATGATAAAGGAATTAGTTCAGCCTGCACTGTAAAGCATAGGCTACAGGGATTTATCGGCTAACTAGCCGTAACAGCAAAGCATCAATCATTCTTAAGGCAGTGAATAAAGAAGATCCACCTGGTGCATGGACATTTTCTCTTAAAAGAAATTCATACCATGATCACAGAGGTATCTCTTCGACCTTTCGGCTGTCGTGCTTCTTGGCTGGAATCCGATCGCAATATATCCATGTCAAAGGCCAAAGAAGAAATCTACGTTTGCACAGAATTCTCTGAAGGATATCTTATTTTAAATCCGGAAACTAATAGAATGGTTTTTCGACGCAACATACGTCTTCATGAAAATAAAATTGAACATAAAGTATTCAGTTTTGAGGAGGTGTAATGCATACGCTTTTCTCGTTACGTGAAACTCACGTAATAACGTAAGCATATAAATATAACCCATAAAGAAGTAAATACTAGTATTCTGCCTGCTCCTAGGACACCAGGGTGTCTAATGATGTGATTTTGAAGTGATGTGGTATTCAAAGGAAGATTGATGATTATGGCTATTTTGTTATTGAAAGTAGAAGTAGCCCCAAAACAAATTCCGATGAGCCTGTGTGAGAATGGTCCTAAACAGCTCGTTATTTTGGATATTAATTTATAACGAATGCCAAAATTGTAGCAACGAAGATCTTATGGAGCGGACGCCAATTAAATTGCTACTTGGTGATTTGCATCAAGCTAGGTGGAATCCTCAGGTCAGAGTGGATGACAATAACAAGTTGACACATCTATTCAATGTAAGCCTGCAATCTCCTGACTTGCTTAGAAGATATTAATTCACACCTTTGATGGATTTTACCTATAAATAAAACCGGTTCAATTTACCGCTAGTCAAAATATGGAAATGACTAGGTTCAAAAAAATCTCATAGCTTCGCATCTGTACTCAAAATTATATTTCAAACTTCACTATTTGAGGTCTACAACATATTAGGGCCGCTCAGACTTGGAATCTCAAGAATTAAGTTGCACTTGAATTAAATTCCAAATTAAACTAGCCCTATTCAAATCATTAATAAGTCTAGGGAAGAAATACCGAAGAAGTTGGTACAGTTTTTATTATTATTACGGTTAATTTTTGTACAGTTGATGACATATGTCTATAAATGTCGGAAGCCATTAATTTCCACTCACCACTTAACTGATTGGTCCAATGTTACCTAATTTTAGAGAGTGGATATTTACAGTCGCGCTTTACCTAATTTGGTCATAGATCCGAAGGTAGATCACCAGGGATTTTGCGCTTTTCTTAAACGTTGCTCTAATAACTAAATAACTCCTGAAGTTTTAATGAAAGCTTTCGCGTCATTTCATTTGTTTATGTGACAGGTAAATTGTATATATATATATATATATATATATATATATTCTTCTGCACAGTAATTAGGGTTGAAGTACAAATTATTTTGCCTTTATCTACCTCAAAATCGGAGTCTAGAGAAGAATGTGCTTCAAAATTGTCGCAAGCATTTTAGTGGTCGCAAAGATGGAAGCGAGCTTTGGACCCAGTTTTTCGGGAATATAAGAATCCTTCTCCTAGAATTATTGACGAATATCAAAGGTTAATGTATGCAAAGTCGCCTATAGAATTCGATAGCTTCTGGCAAGAGCTCTGGAATAAGTATATGACTATCAATAATAAGACAGTAATATATTTGGGACAAAGAAATAGTCCCCAAGAAGGAAAAATGGAGCATGGCTTGGATGGATCTGGACCTACATTTCGATAATCACACTTCTTCTCGCAGCGAAGGTGGTCATGCCACTTTAAAATTCTCGCTAGGAAGCTCTGTTTGCGACTTAGATGCAGTATTAAGGAAGTCAAAAATTCTTTGCGATCGCCAACGATCAGAATACCTTTTGGAGCTCGTTAAAGCGAAAACGCGACTTCCATCTTCTCTGAAAAAGAATATTTTTAGTGACATCCAAGCTTTGGTAACCCTCTTTGCCTTGAAAAGGATTTTGAATCAGTACGAACTTGTTATCAAGGCACGTAAAAAAAGGGCATATCTACCGCCTTGTACAGGCAGGATTACAAAGACCCTAGGTTTACCATGCTCTCACATAATTGAGAGTAGTATTGCTGACACAAGCAATGGGGGTGTTATCAAGCTTGAAGACATAAATCCTCATTGGCGCTTACAAAAGTCGTATCAGCATTTTACAGAGCCTGAACTTCTAAGTAATATAGACACAAACAACTACTCTACTACGCTGCATGGTCCATTGCTAGAAATACAGAACCCGCGAATCACTAGGAGTAAAGGTCGACCAATGCATTCCTTTAACCAATCGCTAACAAGACAACGAGACCGCCAAGAAGAGCGCCAGCGTGCTTTCGAAAACTCAACACAGTGGAACCCATCGGGTTTCGAATACGCTGAGCGAATTGACATGACAGAATATACGCATTATGGTCAGCCAGTAGTTATATCTCTCGTTTCAAACCAGACTCTCGAAACTACTGAAAGATTATTCCTCAACTTTCATGCCAGCGATGGTAGAATTGCTGCTGGTGCAAAGAGGTTCAGACAAAGCCAAATTGAGCATGGCGAAACCAAGCGTACTAGAAAGTAAAGTAAGTGATAAAATGACTCGGATCTATTACATACTAATGTTCATCAGACATTGGACGGCGTCGGATTGCATGCAGAAACAATAATAATAGTGCCTTTATTTATGTAAATAATATTTGAGTTATGTATTAAATTTGGTAATTTCCTTGAAGTACCACTATTTTAGTTGAAATTTATGGTGAATGAATCTCTGTACCAATTTATTGCGAATTCGTGACAGAGTCTTAAGGTTTCGAGCTCATTCTATGTTTATAAAATATGTAGGGATAAAAAATAAAGCGAATAAGATTAAAACAAACAAATGAATAAATCATCAGATGACGGGTGGGGAATATTATTGTCGCTTATTTTGTGACCTAATTAGGTAAAGCGTGATTGCAAATAGCGATGGTGATTGCAAATATCCGTTCCCATTTTTATACTCATTAACAAAACTTATTGTTATGACTCCTGCTATGATTCGTAATTAGTGGCCTGTCATTTGTGGATTATTAAGCAGCTTTGCTACTCACAATCGAGTGTCCATATTCCGAGAGCAACGTTTTTTCAAGGTATGAATTTGCCTATAGTTCGTTGACGCCAATTATTCGCTAGTAAGGTGAATAGTTCAGCGGTTCAATGGTAAAGGTCAGTGGGAAAGTATCGTGATTTAAAAAAAAGATTCAATAGCTCACTAGCAAGGTTTTTCTTCATACTATTTCTTAGGACTAGTGATCTTGGTGGAAAAAGTTCAATAGTTTTAAAGGTTTTTTTCGAGGTAAACGGGCCAGATATTAGGAAAGCAAAGATAGAGACTCTTCAAGTCAAGTTACAAAACAAAGCTCGACGAAAATCCTTCCTTTAGCCCTGTTCTCAGCTCGTTGTTGATTTAATTCTTTAGTGATACTTGATGAGTAACTTCAAAACCTAAAATATCCACCAAAACTACAAAAATATGTCATCACCTTCAATACTACAAGGCCCAAACTATGCTCCTCTGAGCCCATAGGACTAACTAGCTTCTGGAAATACCTAATCGGACCAGTTCAAATTTGTTTTGATATTATCAGTCGTGATCGAGACAAAAAGTTATTTTGTTATAAGAATTCTACTTACCCTTCCGAGGTAAGTTGTATATAGGCAGGCTATCCCCAGTAAATATTTCATTTGATATTTTCAATTGCAATCTTAAATATTTAGTTCTTGTGGTGGCGGTACATAAGGCTTTAATCTTGGGGCTTTCTGTTTCCATAATTCCCGACCCCACTGAATGCCATGAAAAAAGGGATGAGATTTTATATGTTCAATGGTTAGTCGTTTTTGAGGATCTAAAACAAGTAATCGCTCCACTAAGTCTCTTGCAAGTCGAGGAAAACCCAGGGGAAATTCATATTCTAAGTTAACTATCTTTTGAAAGGTCTGATAGTCATTTCCAGCTTTGAAAGGAGGCCTCCCGGCCAGTAATTGATATATTATACAACCAAAAGCCCAAAGATCACTTGCTTTACAAGCACTCTTTTCAGTTAGTAGCTCAGGACTTACATATTCAGCAGTACCAACAAAAGATTTGGCGCGGGTGGACTCCTCTGTTTCAAAGGACGCGTCACATCCAGCAAATGAAGCTTGAACTTTCCTTGGGTCAGGAAGTAGTTTTGCTGTTCCGAAGTCGGTTATTTTAATATGCATTTGATCATCTACAAGCAAATTCTCGGGTTTGAGATCTCGATGTATGACACCTCTATTGTGCATATGTTCGATTGCATCCAGAATTTGAGCACCATAAAATCTAGTACATTCTTCACTAAATAACCCGTTTCTCTTTAACACCCCGAGAAGTTCCCCGCCACTAGCCACATCAAGTACGTAGTATAGGGATGTACTATCCTGAAATGTATAATAGAGTCGAACAATACCGGGATGTTCGATCAGCCGATTAAGAGTATCTTTTTCAATGTTTACATATTTAACTTTCTTTTCCTTGATTATGTGCTTTTTATCCAGAATTTTGATTGCGTATTCCTTCGAAGTCTGTTTATCTTTGCCTAACACCACTTGACTGTATGATCCTTCTCCTAAAATCCGGCCAAACTCAAAGTCTCGAACACCCTTCTTGACCTGCCTAGGCACAGGCTTTCCATTTATATCATGATCTTCACGAACTCCTACAGCAGCTCCCCTATCCTGCCAATCCACACTATTTGCAGCAGTTTTCCCTTCCAAATTATAGGAAGAGGGCATCCCATTTGAATGACTAGATTCTAATGCAAAATGGGTTCCAACTTCACCCCTAGTATAGACGTTAGATGGTAAAGGTGTGTTTTGAAGAGATGAAGAATAGTTATTCTGTTGATGAAACTCTTGGTGGCCTGACTCAGAAGCAGGAGTTTTTTCTGGTTGTATAGACGTGCCTCCTTGAAAATCGTTCTTGATAAAGCTCATATTACTGTACCTTTTCTCTGTAAGGCTAGCCTGAATTTTAATGCCAAATTTCCTGAATGCATCTTCCAAGAGCGTCATTTTAATGACAAATTTGATACAAGGGAAATCTGAATACAATTTGAGTAAAAATTAAATGACCACTCACTACACTCAAAGAATTGATAATCTTTACAAGTCCATGCAGAAATGCAATTATTTATTAATTCTAAAAGGATAATTCAGTAGATTCTAAATAAGGAGGCTATGGTATTACGTAATAGCGCTCCCATGGCTTCATCAAGTTACGCCCCATTACTTTGAATTACCGGTCAGCAAAGCCTTCATTAGCTCATTTCATTACGATCTTATATACTCTGAACTTATCGGCCATATTTTATTTTCCCAGTTCGTAATCATCCTGGCTTTCATTACTGAAAGCCAGCCGGTAAATTTAAATTCAGCGCACTGTAAACCAAACCGCTATGGCTGGCTGTGTAAACTCTGAAATAAGGGACTCTTTAAGATCACATTTGCTGGACCAGTCTCTCCAATTTTCGTGTCAATTAAATAAATTGGTAATAGTGAGATTTACTAGATACCATCTGACTCACTAGAACCGTCAACTAAAAGGTTAGGAATGAATAGATCCAAGCGATTATCACTACCTAATAATTACCAGGCAAATGAAAATTCCAAGTTATCATTCGATGACTCTACCTGGCATAAACCTAATGAAAAATACCATAATTTTCGAACAAATTATACAACCTCTGGAGCTCAAGCTCGTGACTCGAATATGTCGGTCTCAGTGACAATTAGTTTCACAACGTCTGAGCAATTTTTTACAGAGGTCACTTAAGTTGGTAAATTACCGGAAGCGATGTAAGTTGGCAGTGTTTACCATTGGCTCTGTAGTCTCGCAATGCAATAGCAATAGCATTCATAATCGCATCAGTTACTACTTTCTTACACTAACTCTGACAGGACAAATGTGTCCTGCAATTTCGATTTCACTCAGGCCTTTCAAGCATAACTACAGGACAAGACTAGAATTTGACGCAGAGATATATCAGATTACTTATGAAAATGTGGATGGTGGATTTGTTCAGGTACCCAGAAATTCTATACCCGTTATATGAGTCCTGAAGGAATAGGATGAGCAACTGGACGCTCGGTTATTGAGAATGACATTAGGCCCCCCCTATACTGCAGCAGAGTATAGGCGAGCGGGGCTTGGCAAATTCATAAGTGCACAAATGGATATAAATATTTGTACTAGCACGCATATATAGATATTATTACTAGATTTCATAATTTTTAAGAAAATCGTTAGAGCTCCCTCACTCACTAAATTCTGATTGGCTAAATTCAATTTTTGTTAATTCCACCAATCATAAATCCGCTAATATCCAACAACATTCCCTCAGTTTTAGACTCTACCGCCCTTCGAACTATACCACCCATCGAATTTTCAACATTTGATCACGAACATTCTTGCGCCCCCCAGGGAAACGGCCTACAATACGTTAATGGAAGCAAAACCTGCTATTGAAACGCATGGGCTACTACTATGGAAGATAACACACCATCATTATAGAATACTGTAGAAGATTCCCTATCCATAATACAATATATTTTGTTGTCATGTAGAAATTCAATATCATGATCAAAAATGAATAAGATTGGAGTTAATAAGATATCCGTGGGACTTCCCGCCCTTCGCTGTCGCTCAAGGTGAGGGAAAGCAAGTGTAATGATACCCATGTCCATGTCGCTCTAACCCGAATAGGTAAACTCCCAATCCATGAAGACGCCAATCAGCCTGTCAAGTTATCGGTTTAAAGCGACAATAGAGGAGTGTGTATGTAGGCTTTCGCTCAAAGCATTACTCTTGCTCTCCCTAATGAGGTGGCAGAAAAAAGGTAGAAAAGAATTACGGGCAAGTAATCTTTTCAATATCACTGCTTACACAAATACAGTAGTAAATCTAATCTATAAACCACAAACATACACGTTAAACCGATAACTTGACAGGCTGATTTGCGTCTTCATGGATTGTGAGTTTACCTTGACCTATTCGGGTTAGTATGACATGGACATGGGTATCTTTACACTTGCTGCATGTGAAAATTCTGCACAACTTGCTTGTATAAATCTTAACTAATTCTTATCTATTCCATTTCTACATCACGTTCCTGATAAATAAAATAAAAATTACATTTACAAGCAAAAGCATAAGCATAAGAACTATCCACTAGAATTTAAAAATTCAACTTCCAAATAAAATTATTTACATGATGGCATGTTCAAAACAAGATTTGGAAAAAGCAATTTCTGAGTATTGCAATGGGACTCAGAGCATTTGAGCAATTGCCAAATCTTATAATATCCCATATTCTACGGTCATGGATCGTGTGATGGGTGATCCTGCCACATCGGGCAAGATTGATCAACAGCGCCTATCACCAATTCAGGAGCAATACCTAGTCGAGTGGATAACCGAGCTAGCGACATTGAAAATTCAACCTAGCCATAGCCAAGTTCGTGAAATGGCTATAAAAATACATCAAATCCAAGGAGACAACAAACCACTTGGTAGTCAGTGGACTAGGAGAGTTCTTAAGCGTAACCCATCAATACAGGTAACAATGGCCTAGACTCTTGATAGTGCTCGAGTCGAAGGTGCAACATACGAAGCTATAGAGCAATCTTATGAAACCTTCAATGACGTAAAGTAAAGGTACGAAATACAAGATGAAGATATTTGGAACGTAGACGAGCAAGGGATGGCACTTGGTATCTGTTCAAACTCGACAGTTCTAGCTCCAGTCACCATGAAGAAGGCATACAAGAAAAAACCTCAAACACGTGAATGGGTGACTGTTATTGATGCGATAT
This sequence comes from Oidium heveae, assembly GCA_003957845.1. NCBI lineage: Eukaryota > Fungi > Ascomycota > Leotiomycetes > Helotiales > Erysiphaceae > Oidium > Oidium heveae. The sequence continues at coordinate 29,041 of QVIK01000491.1, forward strand.
CCATGAATGGAAGGAAAATACGCCCATTGGTTATTTTTTAAGGCGAAAATCTTAAGAGCTCATGGCTTGAGGAAAAGACTCCTAACTACATTTACACCACGTCTTCAAACGGTTAGACAAGTAACGGAATTGGAAAAAATTTGTTGCGAGATTTATTTGTTCCAGAAACAACGCCTTCTGAGCCGTCGTGATAGAGACTGTTACTTCTTGATGGGCATGGAAGTCATGATAGCGTTGACTTCCTATGGGGTGTAAACAAAATCGGGTGCACGTTGTCTTTGAACCGTCCTATGCATCTCATATTCTCCAGCCCTTAGATTTAACTTGCTTCTCTTCTCTAAAGTCTCGGTATCGTGAAATCTTGAATAACCTCGCTTCTATTAGCGACGGTGCGCCATTAAAGAAACGGAACTTTTTATCTTGCTATCATGAAGCGAGAAGCTCTCGTCTTACAGACAGTCAAATTCGAGCTTGATGGGAAGCTGCAGGTCTCAAGCCATAGAATCCTAAAAAAATACTTGTAAGTAATTTACCCAAAAACCAATACCTCCACCAAGTATATCAAAACGTCCTCGAGAATCCTATGATCCTGAAATGACGCCAACAAAAAAATTCGTTTCCAATTCATACGCTGCTTAGTCAAGACCCCGATTCTGAATGAAGTTCAGTGCTGGTCGGTAGGTGGTAGATGAGGCTGACACAAGAACTTTGGGTTCACAGAGATAGTAATGGGACTAAGTCCTTGTTCTTCTATTATCTTTGGGTTTAATATAGATCACTTTTTAGGCATACCAATAAAATAGCTAGAGACCAAAATTAAGCCAGACTTGCTGAATAGCTTCGATCTCAGTCCTATCCTTGTCATATCCAAAAAAATGTTGGATTAAAATTAGCTTCTTTGATGGATTGTAAAACTGCTCAAGTACGTTTGTTTTCATACCAGCAACGGTAGAAATTAGCGCATGATCAATAGCATTCATTGCTACAAGGAGGTAGCCAAATGGCACAGCTGTTTCGTCAAGCTCGGAAAGTACTGCATAAAAGTCCATACCTATAAGAAAGAAGTACGTCAGAATCAAATGGTCTTTACAATTGAGGCTTTCCATCTGATGTCAGTCCTGCTTATTTTTTCTAGTCGATTTTAGCCATTGAGCACTGTCTTGAAAGAAATAGTAATAACAAGTGATACTTGGTTCTCTTTGAACATGCGATTGACGAAATTTGTAGCTCACTACCTCATCAACTAATTTAATAAGTAGTCCGATGGCGTGGCTGAGCGGTTTTGATTGAGAATGTTGTCGCTAGTTGTCTGAAGTGATAGCCCAAAACTGATAGGTAACCTGTCAAGATCGAATGTGTACTATCGATATTCTTGATTAAAATATTAACACATTGATGGTTAGTTCTGCTTATGAAGTTAGTGGGATAAGAAATATAACTTACTTTAATTTCTGAGTGAGAATAAGTCTTGATTTCGTGCAGAAAGCTATCGGAATCGTCAACCTTAGATGCATTGTGAGAGATGAAGTTCTTTCAGCTATGCTTGAGCCATGTTTTCTGCATTTTGCCTTGTTTTTTGACTCGGAACTCTTCGATGGGGTATTCTAGACGGTAGTTGAGTAGTACAGTGTTGTTAGGGAATCCATTTTGAGTAAAGTTTCTAAGAAATGATAGCGTAATTACATATAATGTGAGATTGTATAGTAAATAGTATCATGATGATAAAAACGCTTCGTGCTGTATATTTTTTTCCTGCGTGATGCGATTAAGATTTCCAATACTTTTTATTTATTTATTTACTTTAATGTACTAGGCCGAAGCCCTACATCTAAATGGATCCAGGACCGGTGGAGCCGGTAAAGATCACACTTAAGGCATGCCTTACTCGTTCGCACCAAACTAACTAGTCTTATAATGTTTTAGACAGAGAAAAACGAGAATTTTGCAAAAAGGAAAGGAAAGAAAAAAAAAATGGAAGGAAAACATTTGAGGGAAATGGATTAGTATTTCTCATACTAGCCTGCATTTCGATATTGATTCTTTATATCATAAATAGGTGTATTGACCTCACATTCAGCTGAGAATCAGTGAGTTGGTTGGCACCCAAAGCACCCTGTGACCCGTGAAAATTCTCTAAACTTCTTTGAGCTTTTGTGTCCAAGGAGTTGGTTTGTAGTGTCATTCCTTTCCTTAGCCTGCGCGTTACTAAGGCATGAATCCTGCATCGAATAAAGTGAGTAGGTGATGTTTCTTGACCACAGTTGTATACCAAACTAGCATCATTGTGGTGGAAACGGCGGTGATATGCCGCAAAATTGCCGTGTCCTGACCGAGCGGCTAAAAGATGGTGAAGAATATTCCGCGGAAGTGAGAGTTCCGGGGGGGTTTCGGTGGCACATCTGTAGATCCAGGTCTTGGTACCGAACTGGACAAACAGTAGACCACCAGTCATCAATTAAATTTTGTCGACGTTGGTGCATAAGCCGTCTAAGATAAATAAAGTAATTTTGTTAGGTGGTGAGCCTCGTACCGGAAGTAACTGTAAAGCATTGCGAGCTTCTTTATCTACCTCTTCATTCTCTTTGATCCTAGAGTGCCCTGACACCCATCTTTGTAAAAGGACAAAAGCTGACGGTTTGTACTCGAAAAAAAGATGCCACAAAATAAATTATATTTTAACTATGCTTCCTCTAAAGTTGGAGCTATTACAATATATACATTAATGACAAGTTGTCGATGATCCCAACTATCCTAGTGATCTGTGTACTCCAACAAATCTACAAGTGATGTGATGATTTAATTTTAATGAGATAAGCTGGCCCAGCCTCCCTTTGGAGTAGGTCACGTGAGAAGGTTGGGTCTATGTCCTGACCAAGCCCCGCATTAACGGGCTGTGGGCTGTGCCCGTGACAATCTTACGTATACATTAGATTTGCGAGTTACATCATAGAAACATCGTGTTAGTAGTAGACATGAGGAAGTTTTCCTCGTCCTTAGCGCTCCCACCGCTGCTTGGTTATCGAGCAGGACGAATATATTTTCCCTTTCTAGTCTCGCAGAGAGTGCAGCTAGGAGTTGGTGGTATTCCTCCTTCTCTGTGAAGTATCACATTAGGTGTAGTTTTCCACACTGGAAGTGCTGCCCTCAAGCCTAGACGTATTACTTTATCTATTAGGTTGCACAGGTGTGTTGTATGAGGAGTTTTTATACCCTTTTTTGGTAGGTCGCGTTAATCCTGGCCACCAAACGTCTGCTCCAAAAATTGCAGATGAGACAACGCATGTATCAACAGCACTTATTAATGCTCGAGGCGCTGCACCGCGTTTGATATAGTTCAATCGACGTAAATGTTGAGCAAATTTAAGAGCTTTGCTACATCGTGTTGCCACATGGTGTTTAAAGTTGAGCTGATTATCTAGATATATTCCTAACCAACGAATATTCTCAGCTGGATCAATGCTTCTATCGTTTACTATGATCTGGACCGGAGTTTCTCGACGGCGTCCCTGGAATTGAATTACTTCTGATTTTTGAGAGTCGAAAGAAACAGCATTATTTCTTGCCCACTCCAATGAGCTATCTACCTCCTTTTGTGCTCTCGTTGCAGATTCTGTAACTGTACGACCAATTCCGAGGATTCCGATGTCGTCAGCATATCCAAAGCGCGCTCTAAAATTTCCGTGTTTCATCGGTTCTGCTAGGTATAGAAGGAATAGTATGGGGGAGACTGGCGATCCCTGTGGCACACCGCATTCTAGCTTTTTCGATGATGTTGTCCCCCCAGGAATTCGAACTTGTACATTTCTGTCCCTGAGGAAAGAAACTGTGCACTGGAGGATATTATCTGACCAACCCTGTTTTTGCATCCGCCAGATCAGTCTGTTGTGTAAAACAGCGTCATATGCTCCCTGAACGTCAAGTGTGACGAAGATAGATGCCCAACCTTGGGCCCGGGCTTCTTCAATATCATGTAAAACACAAGAAACAAGATCTGTTGCTGAACTTTTCTGCAGCGAGCCGAAATGATGGTGGCCTACAATATCTGAAGAGATAGCTAGGTACGACATTCGTTTTGCAATTATTCTCTCTAGGCCCTTTCCTAGGCATGAAAGAAGGGAAATAGGCCTCCAACCTTTGATTGATGACGGGTCTCGACTTGGTTTCGGGAGGAAAATAATCTCTGCTAGTTTGAAGCATGACGGGTATTGGCCGATTTTGAGGCAGGCCCTAAAAATATATGTTATATGTTTTCCAATTGTCCCCCAGCAGGCGGACAGTAATTCAACTGTTATCCCATCCACTCCGGGACAAGTATTGCCGCGCCCTATGGTACAGTGACGAACTTCTGTCTCATTTAGCTCTTCCGTCCATGGGATTGATCCGCATCCTGGTAATGTACAGGGTGGTAGGTCATAGCTAGCTTGGTGCCTTGCTAAGAGGGAATCTCTAAGTACGCATGCTCGTTCGTTTTGATTTGAAATGAAATGAAATGAATTTTCCTTCATGTAAAAGAGGGGAAGTAAGATTAATATGTCTTGGATTTGCCCAACGCAAAAGTTAAAATATTTGTTTTGGGAATTCCATTCCCTCAACTTGTCTTTTCGAAAATTTTCTCTTGGCGGCAGCTACTACTTTCCGATACACTTTCGCTTGCAATAAGCGCTCTGGTTCGGTAACTATTGATCGATAAATTGTTTGGGCTGCCTTACATTCCGAGGTCCACCACGGCGCAGATTTACCATTTCATCATTTGGGGCGTTTTCCGACCGCCGCAATCGCTTATTTTAATACATTACAAATTTCTGCAGCAGCATTATCTATCTCTTCTATCGAATACAACGGAGTTGAAGGTGGAATCCATTGAGAAATGATATACGCATATCGAGGGAGCTGTTCTTTCGGGATCCTGAGTGGACCTTTACATTTGGGCCGTGAATGTATATTGCTAGGAATTGAGCCGACTATTGGAAAGTGGTCGCTGGTCATACATTCGTCGCGCTCTACTCATGCACTTGCTCCAATAATATTAGGCCAAGCTAAATCGAGTGTATTTCCAGCTCGGTGTGTCGGCTCTCCTATGATGAGGCAAGACATGTTATTTTCTTCTGACCACTTCTCAATTTCTTCACCTTGACCATATGAACGTGCTGCGCCGGGTTGCCAAGCCCAGTGTACCGAATTAAAATCGCCTGTGGCAACTGAACGCGGGGATGAAGTCCAGCTTATCAATGGTTGAACAGCTGAAATATTATGAGGCTCCTTATAAACATTTAAGAAAGTTATACTATTGACTGAAACACAGCAGTAGTCCCCAGTCAGACAAGAGAATGGGAAAATCTGATTTGCTACTATTTCTATTTCGTATATTCGAGTGCAAGTCACGGCTCGGGGTCTTACATTTTCCCCACCGAAAGGAAGGTGACGTTCAAAGAAAGTATGAGATTTGATTTGGCCTATCCACCATGGTTCTTGGATTAAAAGGACATAAATTTTTAGTTCGCAGGCGCGAGCTAATGCAATATCTTGGGTTGTCCCTCCTCTTCCCACGTTAATCGACATAAATTTGAGAGGTTGAGGGAGACGACGACCTTCTTGGTCGCCCTTCATAATCGCATTTGTTCACCTGTCGTATCTTCAAAAGATGATGTTTGAGAAGCATTGGTAACGATAACTTTAGGTTGACTGTTAGATATGACCCTGCTGTTTTCAAGCGTCGCTGCTTTTTCGTCGGCAGCCTTTGCACGGGCTAGAGCTTGAAATTCGCGTTAACCAACTTTCCGGAAAGTCTTTAATTGTTCTTTTGTAGGCTGCCCATTACGCGTGGGTTGAGCGAGACACCTACGACTATCAGAACGGTGTGGACTTCCACAGTTTTTATATTTGGTAGGAGCCATGCATGAGTCTTCAGAATGCATTGTCGAGGCGCAATTTCCACAGGAAGGAGCCCTTGAACAATTCTTAGGCGAATGGTGACCGTTGCAACGTTTGCAAAAATCAATTATTTGTTGTTTTTAGAATTTTCTCATGATCCCCGATTCATCAAAGACGCGGAATCCGAGAGGGGGAGCTTCGGTAAAGTATGCCATCCATGTTCTATGCGGAGCATTTGGTAGGTTGCGGCCATAAAGTCTCAAGGAGGCTGGAGGCATTAAAGTGACTCTTTCAATTTCGTTTGCAAGCATTTCCTAAGTTATTTCGACTTGACCTTTTTCTGTACAAATTGAATTTGGAACTGTCAGTTTAATGACAGATGTCCAGTTAGAGGCTACTTCTAATTTAGCGCCAGAGGAAGATAGCCGTACGGCAGCTTTAAGTAGTTCTTCCCTTGTACTGTTATTACGTGAACTTATTGCAAAACCTGAACGAACAAGTTTAATAGTGCCTATTTGAGCTGGCGAAATGCAAAGTCTTTTTACCACAATTTTTCGGATTCCAGCTGGAGATAAATTGCGACATTCATGCTCGACTGGAAAACGGAAAAAAAGTCTATTATCTTGTAGATTTCGAGATGAATTTTTGTTCTTTACAGGTGCTGTATTATTACCTTTAAATGTTGTCTAAACGGGATCTTTTGAAGCTTGTGAGGCTTGTGATTTTGATGTAATCACAATAGAGGTTTCTTATGACAGTTACGGGCTACTGTTGACCAGGAGTTATCTAATCCTAATGAGTTTTGGGATATAAAATCTTTTATTGGGTTTGTCTCATTTTCAACTTGAGTAATAGAGAGTTTCGAAGAGAAGGGTGTCACAAGTGGTTTATTGGGAAGGTGGGCCTTGTGGTTTTCAGAGACTTTAACTGTATTACTCTTCATCTTTTTTTCTGGTAATAGTGGAGCTGTGTCAGATGCTGCAAATTTGGAGATCGCATCTCGAAGGTATGCTTTGATGGATTTTGCCGTATTTTGCTCGTCACCGTCCTTGAAACTAGATACGGTACTATCAATATTGCTTATGAAGCTCGTGCATACCATAAGTCGGATTTACCAAGCTCTTTCTTTGCTCTGACGTGCGATGAAAATCTCTGCGAGCTTTCGGGGGAGATAAGAGTGGACCTATTGTTTTTCGTTGGTTAAAACAGTTGAGTTTGAGTCTGTGACAGATGAAGCTGCTCGTTTTGATAGGAGATCTGGCTGTAGAATTCGCCTGTTTGTCACTGAACAATCTAGTGTTTCTTGATTCTGCGGAGGTGGAGGTGGAGGTGGAAGTGGTGTGGGTTGGGGTAGGGAATTTGGTGCTGATGGAGGAGTGAAGGATGATTGGGAGCTCATTTCCGTTGAAGGAGCTTGGGTTTCGTTTGTAAAATCCATAGGTTTGCGGTAAGTATATATAAAAATATCTAGTCCATTTTGATTTTTGATGATGTATGTGCATGAAGATTCCCAATACTAACTAGGTGTTTTAGCTTCATTACAAATATTATTAAAATTCAGATCACGTCTGTATGTGTTCTATCTAAACTCTGCGGTTCATACTAATATCTTTGGTAACTTTACAATTCCCACCCCACGTGATATTTCATTAATTCTCAATCCTGTTACGTCGTATACTCCCGTTATCCGTTTGAATTACAAAATACAGCTATCTCATGCTTCTATGCGGCTGCAATTATTTACAAAATCATGACCCAAAATACAAACTCTGCAAATAAACTTCCTTTCATTCCACTCACCCAACACCCCCCTCCCTTTATTTCAACCTGCACTGTCTCATTGAGCGGGAGAGAGTCGTTGACAGAAATCCTGCTTTCAACTACTTTAGCAGCAGAAACTAGAACACAAGAAACCAAACTTTTGTTTGGAAATATTGCCAAAATCCTCGATGAAGCTAAATATAGTAGCAATCTCCCCAAGCACCTTGAGAAAATATTTCAAGACTTCATAGCCGATTTAAATATTGTTGTCCTAAGCCACTTTGAACGTCATATCAAAGGTACCCCTCGGCCATCTCCTCCTTATGTGAATACGAAGGAAAAGAAAACAGACCCGAAAGCCATTACTCCAGCTACAATCCCTTCCACGGTGCTACCTCACCCAAAAAGACCTACTTACGCCACGGTTATAGAAGCTCCTCCACCAAAGCTTAAATACCCACTCCCTGCAAAGCCCAAGAATACAATCGCTCCTAAGCCTCCATCAAAAAAAGCTGAAGACTACCGTCTCTTTGTCCGAGTCTCTGACGAGCACCCAGCGCAAACAATGTTACCCTATGCTGTTTTGCAAGACATCAACACTTTCCTGAAAGAAAATTTCATTCGTGAGATCCAAGTTATAAAAACTGGCTTTGCTATCTGCCCTATGTCTGTCACTGCTCGAGATACACTGTATAATCGCATGGAGGAGATTGAAGCTTACCTTTCGACCCGAGGTGAATGTAAAGTGGAAAAACCGACAAAACACAATGCATATCTTCTATCAGGTATCCCTCTTTCATACATTGGCTTTAATGGCTCAATATCGGATCAGATAAATATAACAGGAGACATGATAGCTGAAGCTATTCAAAGTCTCACTAATATTGCTCCAATCAGTGTCCTTGTACCTCGGTACTTTGACGGGTCAGAGCACCTCAGTCAGAGGAACTGGGTTGTTCTGTTCCCCGAGGAGACGCCTAAATTGTCAAGAATCCTCCCCCTTTTTGGTGTAAACGTATACACTAAGCTTCTTCAAAAAAAGATTAAGACACCGCAATGTGGAAAATGCTTTGGTGGGCACAATGAGCGGTCCTGCACAAGAAACCCCCGCTGCCGAATCTGCGGGTCCACACAACACGTTGAGAAGGGACATACTACATGTGACCCGTCAAGAACCCACAAATGTCCACCTAAATGTGTCAACTGCCATGGACCACACCCAGCAGTCTCTCTGGAGTGTTTGGCACGACCAAGAAAAGACCAAAAGTTACCCTCGAAGACTGAAATTGCGCATATCCGACAAGTAGCATCTGCAGCCAGAATAGTCCGAATCATATGAATGAATAGTATAACTCCACCATACAAAATCTTATCCATAAATGTGGCTCGTAGCTCTACTACCCACGAAATTGCTCTGAACGTCGCCTTCGAACTAAAAATTGATATTTTGCTTATTCAAGAACCCTATATATGTAGAGATATCTCNACTAAAAATTGATATTTTGCTTATTCAAGAACCCTATATATGTAGAGATATCTCTAGAAGAATCACTAGAAATCACCCAGCTTTTGAATGTTTCTCCCCTACCGATCATTGGTCCGTTCGACCCCGAGTCCTAACATACACGAGTAAAGGCTCAGACTGCATATTCTCCCAAGAACGCCCCTCCGCACCCAGGGATGAAGGGAAAAGGGACGTACTATTTCTTTCTGTATTGCCCTCCCAGGGTCCACACCTCCTAGTAGTAAACATATATAAAGCTCCACCAGGGTCTACTAATCCGGGTGCTGGCGTAGATTTCTTACTTTCTCTATCAAGCAATTTTACAAAAAATATTTTACTAGCCGGAGACTTCAATCTTCATCACAAGGACTGGCATCCACCTTATTCAGGACCAACTTTCTCACAAGCTAAAGTCCTCACTGACTGGCTCGAAGTTCAAAAGTTGTCTCTAATTTCTGAAGTAAACGTGCCATCACACAATAGGGGAAACGTATTAGACCTATGCTTTACATCGCAACAACTAGTGGCCAAAGGAGTTACATCCTCTGTTCAAAAAGAATTAGGTATTAATTCTGACCATCTACCAATATTAATCTCTTTCCCAGATTTCTCAAAGCGTCTGCCAC
>QVIK01000492.1:0-34522 GCA_003957845.1 Oidium heveae
CTGCTGAGAAGCCCAGAAAAGGAGTAGTCGATCGTATACACCTTTCAAATCATTATTGGAGCGACGAAGATAACTCTTTAATACTGCGTGGTAGCCTTCGATTACAGAGGTGACTGTATAACCAAATTGGAGTTGCTGATCAACCCAGAAACGCACCAGCTTTTCTTTCCATATCAGCCAAGTATTACTGACATAAGAAAAGGCTTCTTTTGAAGCTATGCTTCTTAGTTCAGCAACTTCATTATTGTATGCATCCTCAGACGATGCTGCAAGAACAGCATTCCACTGCTTTAAAAATCCAACAAACTTGGGACTCCGTACACACTTTGTTCCTTGCCGAAGAGGTGGCGGGAAGTATCTCTTCGTCCTCGCTAGTACGTTCATATTGACATGCCATCGACATAGTAGGTGAGGTATTAATGGAAAATGCTTTTCAATTGCCTTCATTAGGGCAAGTTCCCTATCTGTAACGATCGACAAAGGCATATTAATGGGCTCTTTTGCCATTATCTGGATCAGTTGTTCTAGAACCCAGCTATAGTCTGATTCTTTCTCACTAGAAAGGAAAACCAGACCAANTCATTAGGGCAAGTTCCCTATCTGTAACGATCGACAAAGGCATATTAATGGGCTCTTTTGCCATTATCTGGATCAGTTGTTCTAGAACCCAGCTATAGTCTGATTCTTTCTCACTAGAAAGGAAAACCAGACCAAGTTGAATCACCTTATTACCTCCTGTTATGCCACATATATTGAGTAGTGGCATGTTGAAGCGATTGGTTTTATATGTGCAATCCATGAGGAGCACGTCAGGATTTGCTTTCCATAAATCTACAGCCTTAGGATGGAGATACATCAGTCTTGTGAGTGTGATCCCATCTGGAGCTGTTACATATTGGGGATTAAATCCGTTTTTTTGAAGCTCATCAAGTAGCCATTGTAATGGCGTCTTTCCATCAAGTTGTTGCTGCTTATTTTTTTCCATGATATTACTGATATCTTTTTGAACTAAATTGAAGCCATCACGGTCTCTAAAAGCACTCATTATTTGGGATACCGATAAACCAGCTTTTGCAGACCCAATTATCTCACTTCGCAGTGACTCTGGTAGTGCTGCTGCTCGATGGGCTGGATGTGCTTTGCTTGAGCTATTCCGTCCATGATTATGAGTATTTGCCTCTGTAATTATCCATGTATCTTCACAAAGCTTAATAGTAATTTTGAACTGACAACCGGTCTTCTTACTGCCAGTACTCTTTCGCTGCTTTGACTTGTCTGTAGTCTTTACGGTTGGATTATGTTGCCTTGGCCCTTTATCACAATTGTATGTAGTAAGGATAATTTCCTTCGTTGATCGACTTTTGTTCTTAAATAGACAGAAAAAGGCGTATCCTCCCTCGACAGCCTGACACTGGGCCCATGTGAAAGCGTCTTCTTCCGTGCTAAATGTTGGTCGATTTACCGGTAAAGGATCACAAGGTCCATTGAGATAAAGCTCAGTTGATGCCATATCCATAATTTGTTATGATTTTTATTTACACTAACGTTGATGACGGGTATTGTGATATTTAGCAGTTTGTTTTCAAACTTGTGAACGGAGAGATCTGGTTGCGATGAGTCTGAAGATCCTAGAGATTACAGAACTACGTACCAATGATTTCTCTAGAATTTTACTAAAATTGATTATAATTCATTAGAATAAGCTTACTAGAATAGCCTTATGAAGAAGTACTGGAATGTTGGAAGATACTGGTCCTGAAGACTGATTTTTGTGAATTTATTTACATAGTATTCCGTTGCTAGGGCCAACGAGTTGATGTGCAACTGTACTGGGTATTTTTATATCAAGGCAAGGGTCTTATCGGAAATCCATTAAATCATTGGTCAAGAAGCACATACATATATCATAGCCAATTTAATTGGTGCCTACCCATGTTACATTACAGGGATACATACAGCAAGTTTGGCAGAATTCTATTATAGGCTTAGCGCACTGCGATTTAGTCCAAGTGAACTGCGATTTAGCAATTCCCTAAATCAATAGCAGCTAAAATTAGTGTTAGTTGGGGCCGAGGAGATTATTTCGAGGAGCAGGACTACAAAAATTCAACCTTATAGCCTATCATTGGAAAACTGGACATTAAGTAACGGACTACAACGCCCGGTGTTACCCTTTTCGATCCAACTGTAGTTTAGGACTCTGTGATGCCTTGCTGTCATAGTTATGAGCTATATGGGTAACTGGTGTGTAGAATACGGCTTAATAATGAATTTGGGTAGAAGATTGGAGTTATTGAGCGAATGTATTTAGACTATCTGAACTGTGATGGATATCTAAAGATGAACGCTTGTTACTACAATACAAGTGCAACACTCTCTCTCTCTCTCTCTATATATATATATATATACTTCCAACACACTCTGTGTTCTTAACCATTCAGTATCTATACTAATTGTGTACCATGTACCGACTTCATTTAATCCTTTAGCTCCCTCTATGCTCTCATTAGCACAACACGTGCGTGCATGATCGTGAATAAGAATGACTTGTATTGCAATTACGGGGCCTCGCTTACAGCTCCAGCTTTCCTGGGTTCACTGAGACTATAACACTTGCAACTCCACATAAGCTGCTTCTCAAACTGTTTAAATAAGTTTAGAGTTATACGTCATTAGGGAAGCCCCCAACACCTAATTTAACTGCTATTGATTTATTGTCGAAGCGTACACACACACCAGCCCACTTGCTATCCATTCTAACAAAGGAGAACAAGACTCTACGAGAAACCAATCAGGCACTCTCTAGACATTAGATGGTAAAACTATTACATCTGATGTACATAATTCCGATCAGTTTGGCTAATTTCAATTGGTTTGGTTCAAAAATTTGGGTTCTAGAGTGGGTAGGTTAAAAACTGTCCCGCTAGGTGTACATCTACGTTAAGTTTAATCTTAACTTGAGTTTACTTTTTGGGACTAGTTGATGACTTAACTTATCGGAGGTTTGTCTGTATGAAAATTCCATAAAATGATTCGTCATGAGAATATTAAAATTCAATTTTAGGCCCAAATGGACCTGTACCCGTCAATCGAGCAGCTTGATACATCTTCCAATTATCAAGGTGGTAAATGGTACTTTCTTCCGTCTTCATCCAAATTCTAATTATGATTGTTGTCAAATTAACAATCCTCTTTTTTCTAATCTAAACTTTGAGCTAAAGTCTCATTCTGATAAAGAAGAACACTGGGCAATTATAGGGCCGAGTTCCTCTGGGAAGACAACATTGTTGGAGATCTTAAAGGGAGAGCACATTTGTATTCCTCCTACGGCTAGATCTTTTCCATATCTAGATGAGAAAGCAAAAAATCTAAGTGATAACACTGATTTCAATCCTCTGAGAGCAATTCAACTTGTCAGATTTGATTCTAATTATGGGCTTGAGTCACAAATTACAAGAGGCTCTTACCTCAGTGCAAGGTATGAGTCTCGAAGAGAAGATACCGATTTTTACCTTCATGATTATCTTGAGGGCAGAGTTCGGTTAAATTCTCTACCAAATACATATGATACAAGAAGTAACCCCCTAGAGCTTAAGCGGGTGACAACAGAACTTGGCCTTGCTGATTTAATGGATTTACCTGTATCAAATCTAAGTAATGGACAAAAGAGGAGGGCTAGAATAGCGAGAGCTTTACTCAGAAATCCGAATATCCTACTCCTTGATGAGCCGTTTGCCGGTCTTGATCCAATGACCCTTTTAGATCTAAAATCCTTATTTTACAAATTGATAAAGACCAATAATATACAGTTAATACTAGCGTTGAGACCCCAGGATCAACTTCCGACCTGGATAACCCACATTATATACCTTGGTGATGGCGAGTGCAAAATTAAATACCTAGGACCTGTTCAAGAATTTTGTTTCAAGAAGATTGAAAATGTTGATCTAAAAAAGGAGAGTAAGAGCTCTGAGTATGAGGTCTCTGAAGAAACTATTTGTCGAGGTGAAATCCGAGCACATAAGACTAGTGGTATCTCTACTAATCCTTTGATGTATCCGGAGGATACAGTTACTGAACTATTTAGGAATGAAAGTGTTTGGCAGCATGATATGATGAGTGATTATCCTATTATTGAAATGAAAGGGTTAAAATTAAGATATGGAAAGAAAGAAGTCTTGGGGCATTGGTTTCAAAAAAATATAAATGATACTTCAAGAACAACGCCTAAGGAGGGCTTATGGTGGAGTGTTCGACGTGGGGAAAGATGGGGAATATTTGGACCTAACGGGTCTGGTAAAACTACGCTTATGTCTTTAATAACCTCGGATCATCCTCAGACATATGCTCTTCCAGTAAAGCTTTTTGGCCAATCACGTCTACCAAAGCCTGGTAAACCAGCCATTTCTTTATTTGAACTTCAAGCTCGTATTGGACATTCAAGTCCAGAATTACACGCTCATATACCCTATTCTTTTAATTTACGCCAAGTTCTTGAAAGCGCATGGGCTAGTACTATTCTTGGTAGACCAGAATTGAATACTGTGGAAGAAAATCGGATTAACGCATTCTTAAAATGGTTTGAATTTGACTTGCGTCCAATTTCAGTATTAAGAGCTAAAAAAAAAATATCTGGTGGAGAGACGAGTTGGGCTGATGAAGTTTTATTCGGAGAGCTTCCTACTTCATCTCAAAAGGTAGCTTTGTTTCTTCGTGCAATTATAAAAGAGCCTGATATCATTATTCTGGATGAGGCCTTCAGTTCCATGGATAATATAGTCAGAGATCGTTGCAAGCTATTTCTTAAGTACGGAGAACGAAGAAGGCTCAAATCAGGCTTAAAATCGATAAATGCGTCATCAAATGCTTTGGGGTTGGAAACTGTTCAAGCTAAAAAAGAAGTATTCGGGGGACTGATGAAACACCAAGTTTTGTTATGCGTTAGTCATGTTAGAGAAGAAATACCTGAGTGTATTGACAACTGGCTTTATCTTCCTGCTCCTAAATCAAAATCTCCAGCCCGAATTGGTCGTTCTAAGGGGTACTTAAAAGATAATTGGAATACCATTTGGGGATTATAATTATTAAAATTTCGGCCTCTATCAAAATTATGTGCACCGTAATTTGTTCAGCAAGAAAATAGTCTAATTGGCTCTATGCCTGCAAAAATAAATCAAACCGAAGAGTATTTAACTAATAGCAATAATTTGTTAGCAAAATATAAGGTAGCTGGAGTAAAAATCAAAAAGATCGACCGTAGATATAGATTGATGAGGGTGTTACGTACTGTCATGGAATAATATTTCTTAATGACGTCATACCTAGCTACACTGGACGGAAATAGAACTAGAGCTAGCAGTGTTCTATTTACGCATATTCTATTTCCATACATTATATTTTCGTTTGATGTATTTTTATATGATATCGTTGAGGAAAAACACAACATATTAGTAGGGAATTTGGAATGTATATAATGAGGTGTAGTTTGTCCTCCTAACTTCACGCAACGTCTTCTGAATATAAAATATACTTACTTTATCTCTTCCTTGGGAAGACCCTTTCCATCTGCACCTATTGTTGAATCTATTGTTATATCTGGCTGTCCCTTTTACGCCCCTCTCTTAGAGGCCATTACGTATCATCTCTTATTTACTTCTTTTATCTATCTAAATCTCGTAGCCTGTGGAATCTCCTCAGCACCTACTTCGTGAGACGTACCAGATAGTATAATGTAGGGTAAATACATATTATTTAACTACAGAGTGTCTTTAGATTATATGCAGCAAAATCTTTAGACCGTATTTAAATTAATCTTTTTATACCAACTACCCGAACGTAATATAAATACAAATGTCTCGTGCAAAATATAATTACTTAACATGTCCTTTTTCTAATTATCAGCACTTCGATAGCTTACATAAACAATCCATATAACGTTTCACTAATTCTATATCGTGGTTTATCACAAAGCGAGTGATGTTACATAGCGACTTCAACGTGTCATAACACAATCCTTAAGATGCCGGCCTATTCACATAAAGACAGAATTGTTTTGATCACCCCTCAGAGCTAGAATCTTCAACAGACATACCCGCAAAAAAATACGAATTAGCCGCCATAAGCTTCGTCCAATTAAGGAGCAAGCTCCTCTCCACTACATGATTGATCAAAATGCTAGAGGATTTTCTTCGCTTCATGTTCCTAGTCTCCAGTGTTACCCGTGCCACGCCCCACATTGGTTTTGGTTTCGCGGCGGGCTCACCAACTATTCTATGCTGAACGCAGCAATTTATTTTTTTTTCGTAAAAGGTCATCATCACTCGAAGCGGCCCATTTTGTGAGCAAGAATTGAACTACGCTTTTTATAGGGCGCCACAACTACAAAAAAACCTTTCATAAACCCCCAACTCCGAGAGGGAGAATTATAGGGGCCGGAGCAGAGATTATGAACCCTTCAATATATCAGAAGTTGCCATAAGGCACGAGTATTTCATACCCGATGATATTTGGAACTTAGTTACTACAAGCTTTTGTTAAGAGACTGCGAAAATTTAATGACGATAGATCGCATAACGCCAAATTTTTTAATTACGCTTTCATAGTCTACAAACTTTGCCCGTTTCAAAAACGGAGGCTGAAAAAAGCTTTCCTGCTTGCCTCCATTTACGGGCTTCTTTTGTAGCCTCAAAAAACCATCGTTTTTATCGGTTGCGTAGCTTTAGATCTGCTTCTTCAACAATTTTTCTTGCTTTTTCAACAGCTAAATCTTCGAACTGCTTCACTATTCTGCGCCCTCTGGATACTGATGGTACACCCCCTGATATCAAGGGCCTATTCTATAATGCGCTTCGTGATATTTGAACACGCTCCGCATATTTGATTCTTCCCAGGTCTCTTTTGGTCTGAACAAGTTCAGCAGTATTCGAAATTCTGCCTTTAATGAACCGATTAATAAATCTCACAGCATCAGATGTGAGAGTAACAACTGGCCTTACAACACGCTCAATATTTGAGCCTATTTTACAGATTTTCTATGTGTTACTGGGGTGCTAAGTGGTGAGGAGTCTTGCAGGTCTATTGGAGGAGGTGTAAATCTAGCGAGCCTTTCATCGATTTTCGCAAGCACAACTTTAGGATTGAATGGCCAGGTGCCTGTTTTTTTAAAGGCCGAAACTATTCTATCAGTCTTAAAAGCTTGCTTTCGGACCTCTTGAATACAGCTAAGAAATTTAATCTTAGTGATATTAGTTATGCCATCTCTAACCATTATATCGATTGCCTTGGCATGGTAGTGTTTCAGGGGCTGAAAAATAATCACATCAAGTGGCTACAATATATGCATTAGATTTGGCGGCATATCAAAGGGAATAATGCCATGATTCTCACAATATTGAATAAATTCGATAGTGTGATGTGATCCGTGGCCATCCAGAATTAGTAGTTTCTTGAAACCTATAGTTAGCTTTTTGAATGTTCCTAAAAGTGTTTAAGCCATTCAAGACAAATCTCATCATTGGAGTATCCAGTACTATTAGAAATAATCCTTGTGTCGTTGCGAAGTTCAGGCTGTTGATACCAGTGGGACATGTGGAGCTGGCCAGTCAAAATTAAGAATGCAGGTATATAGATGCCTGCAACACTGACAGCTTCTATTGATGTGCAGGAGTCTCGATTTTCAGGGATACTAAAATAATGAATCCTTTTTTTGTTAGTGATTACCGACTGGTTTTTCCCAACCCCTATACGGAAGCCCGTCTCATTCATGTTCCAAATATCATCGGGTACGATATAGACTAATCCCGTATGATAGCGTTCAGTTTAACAAAATACTCATTGACCCTTTCTATATCTTCACTAGCCTCCCTGTTAGAGTTGGGGTTTCTGAAAGGCTTTTTTGTAGTTGTGACGCCTTATAGGGCGCGTGCTCCAGTTCTTCCCTACTGCGTGGGCCGCTTCTAGCGATGCTGACCGTTAACTGAGAACATAATTTGCTAAATGCATAATAAATTCAGATCGTATAGCAGGGTCTATTTTTTCAAGGCGATCGATAAAGCGAAAAATTGAACTCTCCTCAGCAGCCAAATGTCTCGCTGTCGCTACTTTTGGGCCTCTCTTACCTGAACCTCCTTCAAGTCGTGTCCAAAGACGATCGCGTGTTACTTGAAATTGACGCGCCACCGTAGTTAGTTTTGCGTCTGGATTATGTCTAATTATTAGTTGGAAATTTAAAATTGTGCAAGATCTGAGGGTTTATATGCGTGAAATTCAAAAATGAGTGGGAAATTGTGGTGAGCATCAACTCTAGTTAGTGAGCCCGCCGCGAAACCAAAACCAATGTGGGGCGTGGCACGGGTAGGCTATCTGTTCGCTTACGGGATTGACAAGGATAAAATTTAGCGAAAATATGGCACGTGCACAAAGGTATTCGCCGAAAATCCAGAGCCATAGTTACTTGGAATTATCGGCTTAGTTTAATCGGTACATGTAAGGGGTAAATATAGTGGAATGTTCGGGCTGGAAGGATCCCGAGCCACACGTGCCTTGCGTGAAGCAAAAAATTTCTACCATTAACTATTCATGCCATATCTATCAATATCATATTTCCTAGCATCTATTGCTTTATTTCCTTAGGCATTTCTTTTCATTTAAGATTAATTCACTAATTTTAGCTTGGCACGAAATTCTTCTTTTTCAATTGATTTTAAGATGCTGGTGCGAACTGCGCGCCGAAAAGCTTCTTTACAATCATATCAGGGACGAGTTTACTGCGGCTTAGAATTAAATTTCTTAAGATCAAAACACGATGAAATCTTTAGATTACATGAACGGGTTGCCAACGGCTCAGCTATACGAAGATCTAGGCTTGTGCGAACGAAGATATGTGAAGAGATTTTACGCGCCCCAACGCAACGAGACATGGCAACGACGTCTTTCTCTAGAGATGATATACCTTTTGAAACTGTCAATAACCCACCACCCTCAGTAATGGGACTTAGCATTGGTTTGGGACAACCTTTTTTAAATCCCAATTTAGCCTCAACAGATATTTTTACACTAAGTGAAAAAATGGGCTCTAAAGTGCTACGGCGTGGAAAGTTAGGAATTAGCGGTGATTTCAATGAAATACTACCTGTTTTTGAAGCTTGTGTACATGTAGGAAGGTTGGAAAGAGCAAAAAACATCCTAGACAGGCTTCTTGATAAAGACCTACCCGAGTATGATGCGATCAAGTGTGTTAACTTATATCTCCGAATCGTTGTTGAACAATTTATGGTCAATGATAAAAATGAACTTGATAGGAAAGAACTTCATGACTGGTTTACTTCAAAACATGAAATAAATGGTTTACCTCACAACACAGAAATGATAGCATATATGTTAAAATTCTCTCTTCAGTCAAGCCCTTTACAACGCGAACAATATGTAAAACGATATATGGACCTTTTGGATGAAGATTCGTTTCTGGAGATGATAGAATCCGATATTCTGACCGGGCAAGAAACTAGCCTTGTGACTGAAATTTATCCAAAGTATAATTTTGTTCTTGAACCAGATGTTCAGACCCTAGATGGAGAACCAATTGATGCTCTAAATGAAATCCAAGAGCAAACCAACCTTAGTTCCTCCAAACCTATTGAAACAAAACAAAAAGGGCTTGGGCTAAGCACCCTAAAGAAAAGTTTATCGCTCTTCGACACAATTTCAGCAGAGAATTTTGATTTTGAATCTGCAACTGACGATCAAAAACGAGAAATACAAATGAGACTCGAGGAAGACGCAGTTGAATCTGCCATTGAAAGATGGAGACAAGAACATGATTCTCTTGTGAAGATGGGTATTAATTCAAACCTTGAAAATAAGACGTTAGGGTCACAGATGTGGAAGTGGCAAATTGATCTAGAAAAAAAGATTTTTGAAGAACTTGATCGTATCACACAGGCTGAAATTTCAGAAAGTAGGAGTCGAGAAGACATTGATCGATGCTTATATGGGCCTTTACTTCAAATACTTCCTCCATCTCACTTATCAGCTATCACAATTCTTACTTGTATGACTATGATGGGACAGCATACGGATAAGTCAACACCTCTCTCCGCTCTAGTCCTTGAAATCGGAAAGAATGTAGAAGATGAAAGTATGTTACACATGCTGACAAACATAAGAAGAAAGAAAAAAACGGAAGATCCAAATGATAAAAAACGCCGTCTGAATACAGAATTTTATATGAAACTAAGACGCTCTCGAGGTGCTGGTGCTACAGCAAAACATATAAGTTCTCATTTTTCTGATGATGGAGCCAGAGCATGGCCACCTGCCCTCAGAGCAAAAGTTGGCGCCTTACTCATGTCCAGCTTAATAGAAATTGCCAAAGTACATGCACATGTGCAACATCCCGAAACAAAGGAGGATCTTGTTCAAAAGCAACCCGCATTTACACATGCTCTTCAATATAAAAAGGGCAAGAAGACAGGTATTATCTTATTGAATAAGGTTCTTCTAAAGCAACTACAACGTGAACCTGTAAGATGTCTCCTAGCAAAGCAGCTTCCAATGGTAGTAAAACCAGACAAGTGGATTGGGTTTAAAAAAGGTGGATATCTTGTTTATCCATCCCAAGTCATGAGGATCAAATACGGTGATCGAGATCAACGTCATTATTGTGAAGCTGCAATTGCACAAGGGAATATGTCAACAGCTCTAGATGGACTTGATGTTTTGGGTAAGACACCTTGGAGAATAAATTCAGCAGTCTATGACGTCATTGTTGAAGCCTGGAATTCGGGGGAAGCTATTGCTAATCTTCCCGCTTTGGATCCAAAAGTGGATGTGCCTCCAGAACCACTTAACTGTACTGATCCTCTGGAAAGAGGTCGTTGGATACGGAAAGTAAAGGTTTCCCAAAATATTAAAATTGGGTTACATTCTCAAAGATGTTTTCAAAATTTTCAGCTTGAAATAGCACAAGCATTAAAAGATAAAGAGTTTTACTTTCCACACAACATCGACTTTCGTGGACGAGCTTATCCCCTTCCACCTTACCTCAATCATATTGGAGCAGATCACTGTCGTGGTATCTTAATGTTCGGAAAGGGTAAGGAACTTGGTGAGAGGGGACTCAGATGGTTGAAAATTCATCTTTCCAATGTATATGGTTATGATAAAGCTAGTCTCACGGAGCGTGAAAATTTCACAATGTCGAAGATCCATGATATTTATGACTCGGCATTACATCCTATGACCGGAAATAAGTGGTGGCTTACAGCAGAAAACCCTTGGCAATGCTTGGCCGCATGTTTTGAACTTAAGAATGCGTTGGATAGTCCCGATCCAAAAAAGTTTATTTCGCATCTTCCAATACACCAAGACGGTACTTGTAATGGGCTTCAGCATTACGCAGCATTAGGTGGCGATTTATGGGGTGCTAAGCAAGTGAACCTTGAACCTGGTGATCGACCTGCTGATGTTTATTCTGCAGTAGCTGATCTCGTTCGACAGAGCGTGTCTGAAGATAAAGAGAAGGGATCCACAATAGCAGCTTATTTGGATGGTAAGATTACCAGAAAAACTGTTAAGCAAACAGTTATGACGAATGTTTACGGTGTCACATTTATTGGGGCATCGGCACAGGTTAGAAAGCAGTTAACGCCTGCAAGTCAGATTTTGTCAAAAACTGAGAGCACGAACCGTCAAAATGCTTCTCTTTACATAGCAAGAAAAATTTTCAATGCTCTTTCCACCATGTTCAGTGGGGCACACGATATTCAAAGCTGGTTAGGAGAATGTGCTACCAGAATAACAACATCTCTCAATTCGGATCAAATTTTCAAATTAGAAAGTGAATGGGAAAAATTATGTACTCCAATAACCGAAAGCTCAAAATCATCTGGCTCAGGTAAACGGAGTCGATCTTTAGATGTTGAAGAAATGATAATGTTCAAAAACAGTGTAATATGGACAAGTCCAATTGGCATGCCTGTTGTACAACCATATCGTACAGTAAAGGGTAAAATGGTACGGACAACTATGCAAAATATGAGCCTCGCTGAGCCACGAAGGAATAGTGCAACTAATAAACGAAAACAACTGCAAGGATTTCCACCTAACTTTATCCATTCACTAGATGCTTCTCATATGATACTCTCTGCTATAGGGTGTGATAAACTTGGGTTATCATTTGCTGCTGTACATGACTCTTTCTGGACGCATGCCTGTGATATTGACACAATGAATAGAGTTCTTCGTGAAAAGTTTATTGAGATACACAGTGATGACATTATTGGCCGCCTTGCAGCTGAATTCAAAACCAGATTCCACGACTCTATGTATCTTGCCAAAGTCAGGCCTGCAAAATCGGTGCACAAGGCAATATCTAAGTGGCGCTCAAGAATGAGGATCGAAGCAAAAGCCAAATTTAAAAATTCCAGCATAGATGCGAAAATACTATTTAATATATATGAGCTTTTATTGGAATATAAGAGATTTAAGCTCTTGTCATCACCTGATTCAAGAAAAGTTGAGCAGGGAAAGGAAATGGAAACTCCTGGAAGTATTTATGAAGCGCGTAATCCAGAAGAGGATGAGAAGAATAATACAAACTCAGAAGATGCTGAACATGGACTTTCCTCTACTGAGAATGTTTCTTACTCCAGTGACCAAATGCAATTTAATGATGAGCAAGCTGAGGGTGCAATTGATATATCTTCTATGGGTTCGGAATCCAGTGAAGAAATAAATCTCGATGAGCAGGTGCTAGAAGACTTGGAGAATGGTGACTTAGATGACGCACAGATTTCTTTGCTTGAAAAGACATTGAAACCGCAATCCAAGCCGAAGTCGAAAAAGCCTCCGAAATATGCAATTATTTGGCTTCCATTAACGATTCCAGATATTCCAAAAAAGGCAAGTAATTTTAATTTTCATATTCATATTCAAATACAATATAATTTTTTACTCACGAATTATATATAGGGTGATTTTGACGTTAATCGACTGAGAGAAAGCCAATATTTTTTCTCATAAAGTTAAGCAATACTGGATATTATATTACAAAATTAAAAAAGTATACTCTTCAATTGTCCTTAATGTTATTATATTTGCTATACAGAAATGAGGTTTGTGAGCGTTTTGGCTAAATAAAAAGGTAGCTGCTAGGCGTTGGGCGCTCGGGGGGTAGGTACACAACAGGGAGTTGCTGGAGCTATATTTAAAAAATTTTGGAATTAATATGTAAATTTATCATTTTTTCTAATTATCCTTATCATGTAGGTATACAAGATCTGTAAAATAATAAATAATAGTTTAAGAGTTCAAGTCTTGTGCTTCTCACTCCGAGAATATCTTGTCAAAAACTTAAATCTGTTGTAAGAGTGTTGATATGCTCAAACAGATCACTAGCAAAAAGCTATATACTGTTACAATATAAAATTATATCCAATGGGCTGTTAATACATACATTAATATTCGTGTTTATCGATTATATATTATATAATTTTTCACTGTATATATTTTCATAGAAAATAATAATAATAATAATAATAATAATAATAATAATAATAATAATAATAATAATAATAATAATAATAATAATATTAGCAATATTGTTGACAGGATTGACGATCTTTAGCAATTTTGTAGCTCTCAGAAGCAGCATATGCTAGTGTAGATTCAATAGCCGCTTCGCAAGCCCGGAAGACTTCTTGTGGAGGATTTGTTAGGGTCATTCTGTTGTGATGGAATTATGAGCGTAAATTATAAGAAGAAATTGACAAAATTTATGTTTAAGTTTATGATTTCAATACTTGTGGTTTCTAGAGATTATGTAGATTTGGGTTTCCTACAATAACTCGAAGGCTAATCCTATGTATGTTAGAGATTGGAGGCTTTATTGGTAAATATACTCTACTATCACGGTAATGTTTTTACACTGTGGGGCTGACATGGGTTTTTTATGGAGCAGCCAAGCCTAGCTAGGCATGATCAACATAGAAATAAAGCTTATGCGTCGCTTTTGTGAATTTTCCTAACAAAAAATATATGGTGAATTTCAAACGACCTAATGTTTTTACCCCCCCCCTTCATTCTTCAAACTAAGCTTACTCTGTAAAATGATTGACAGCATAAAATTTTATGTAACAGCTCTGTTTTCTATTCTACATAAATATCTAGATTCTAAGATAAGGAAAATTATAAATAAAAAATAATTCATGTACACTTCTTCATCTAATCACTAAGATTCAAGGTATTTATCTGAGTTTTAAAGAGGTCAATATCTGGTTGAACCTCCACCAGCATCTATTACCACCTGACACCTGGCAGGCAATCCTTCGAGTTGTCTCATTAGAAATTCAGCAGACACGGGGTGCAATGCCTCCGTAACAATTACTCCGAGTGAATTGTGCGTCCGCTGTCTTCCCCCATCCAGATTTGGATAATTCCGCTGGATGTAGTCTTTCATCTGGCCCCAGACAGCTTCGATGGGGTTGAGGTCAGGAGAGTTAGGAGGTTAATCGATTGGAATTATTGATTTTTCTTGCATCTCTTCCATCGTATATTCACATACGCAGTGTGTGCAGGAGCGTTGTCCTGATGGACGGAAAGTCAGGGCTTCATAGACACCATCCCGTCAATGAGACGTACTATTCTCTCACAATACTTCTCGGTGTCTATGGAGCCCCACTCCTTCTCCCAAAACAAACAAGGTACCTTCTCTGCTCCTACAAAGCTATAAAGCTTGTTAAGTAATAAGTTTAGTTTGATAAAATTGTAGTTACGGTGTCTTGTAGCTTCGACTATCACACGATTCAATAATCCGTAATAGAAAGCTTTTTTTTGGTCTCAATGTAACTTGTTCTTCTAACTATGGCTATTCTAATCTATATGTACCTGTCATTTTCAAATGCCGATTTTCCAAACAGTTTGCCGATATGCGACGTAGATAAATATGACGTAATATACAGTGTGTTATAATTGTACATTCCGATGCCGGATAAAGTGTGCATACCTGGGGCTACTAGTATGGTAGCCTAATATATAAGGTGTTTGTTTATATTACGGAACCTCAAGGAGTCGAAGGAGTTAATTGAGGAGAATTCATCTGTAAAGTATATTTAGTATCGAGTAGTTATCTATGAATGCTGAGCAGGATTAAACTACCTCATATGAAATTCTTATTACCAGTGGTAAAATATTTATTGAGGTCTATAACTGTTAATCAAAAATAATAATTAAGCTGCAAACAGTTGAAGTTAGCAAAAATCAAAACTAGAAAGTTATGTAAAAACTAATGAAAATGAGGGGAAGTTATGTAGTATAGTAAATAGCCCAATAGACCAGGCAAAAATATTTATACTTTGCCTAAATAAAAGCTAGGAGGGGCATACCCCCGTAACGAGGATATGATCTGCATATATAGGGGGTAAAAACATTACCGTGGTAGTAGGGTAATGTTTCGAAAAATAGAAACTAGTTTGAATCATACTTCTTGTTGTCCTAGGCAACGCCCGCGAAGCTAAGGTAGGTCCAGGTCCAGCCAATTAAAAATATGAGTTTTGATAGGGATCTTAAGGTAAGTATTCAGGGGTAGTGTGGCTAGCTCAGCCCTATTCTCTCAAGAATTTTCATAAAAGCGAGGCATAAAGTGTGTACTTAGTAGATCATGCCTAATTAAGCGGGGCGGCACCGCCAAAACCCTTGTCGACGCCACAGGATAGGAAGATTGCCATAGTAGTAGGGCATATCGGCAATTTATCCATGGTAATTTGGCCCCTGCTAATCCCTGATCTGCGAGAGCCACTATTTCAATGCATGCAACATTAACGTCAGGCAGATTGAACCATCTAATTAATTGATTGACCTTTCTAGTAAGAGCTTTTATATTATAAAGCACAGGGGTTGTATAATAAAGTTTCTATTCCCATGAAGATTTTCGCCGCTATTTGAATCTTAAGCATGAGCCGATGATATAGCTGGAGCTGGAGCTTGACCTAATGAAGAGATAACCAGACCAAGGGATATGCCATTTGCTCCTCTAAGAACACAATAACTTGTCAACAGAGTAATCAATAAGAACCTGACAGTTAATAGTTAGATTCCGCTCGCAGCTTTTAAATGGATGACAATATGTAAAGTTTTCTAATTGTTTGCGGTGATGCTTGTGCCCTGATCTACATTGTTTCCATCTAAAGAGGGTATTTTAGCCGACAAAAGAAAGCAATGTTTGTTTACAACAACGAAAACTCTTGTTCACGTACGGGTTAAACACGATTAGACCTGACTGTCGTCCTCCTCTGCCCTTTACCATTTGCATCTTTGTAAATTCTCTATCCTCCTTATCAGATCTTGATGATTCTATTGATAAAACTGAAAGAAAAAGATTTTTAGAGACAAAGAAGAATCAGACAGACTGTGACCAGTTTGAGTAATAGAAATTGCGCAAAGAAAAGACGGCTTTTCGTAAAAACTCGAGAACAATGGATCATTTTATGCGACTCCGGGATGTTTTTCTTGATTATTTGTCACCAACAACAAAAAGACGTCGAATATTCGCACCCAGTGTCACATCTTCAAATAAAGAAGACCTCTTTTTACCGACGTTATCCAAGCACAAAGAAAGTAAAATAGATACCACAATACTTCATATCCCATACGAAAGATATCTACCAACAAAGCAATGCTCAAATCCAAAAAAGAGAACTAGAGACGAATTTGAAGAGGGAGTGACTAGAGTTTCAGTTGACCAGGATGAATCATTTTCCCAAGAACCACAGAACGGAATAGAAAGCAAAAAGAACTCGGAAATCGAGGGAAAATACGAAGTTAAACAAGATAGTGATCTGCCAAATATTGAGATGGTTAATCACTCTGAGTCTGTTTATTCTCAATTATCTGAGACCGATGAGTCAGAAAGTCAAGCTTCAACAGGGGATGAAGATAGTGAAACTCAAATCAGAAATGCAAAAGTACAAGAATACCTGAGAAGGCAGGCTGAGTTTTCCCTGAGAAAAAGTGAGGTGGAGAGAGCCAAAGCATCAGGAGACTGGCATCCCGATGAATTGTTCTTGTTTGAACGACTCTCTATGCGTGGTTTTGAAGTCTTATTACCCAAAAGCTGGAAAATTGACTTCCCAACACTTCCACATACTATTTTTGCCGAGTTTGAAAATGAACCAACATTCGTGAACACTAATTTTACTTCAAGCGCTTATGGTAAATCTCTTTATCCATGAACTAATGAATACAACTAAATAACATCTGATCAGGTATAAAGGCATTGCAGTCACTTCTTGGCTTAGGTGCGCGTGTCCGGGATAATATACTTACTGGCGCGCCCATCAATAAACTTATATCGAGAGAAATTAATCATTATATTAAATGGTCCGAGCGAGATGGGGATTTCTCAAGGATGAGATTCTTACCTGTACTTACTATGGTTGTGGCTCGGCCTAAGCAGTCTATTGACGCATTAAGTGCCGAAATTGATAGACAGATGAAATTTCTTGCAGAAAAATATAGAGAGAAATTTGCGATACCTGATATGCAAGCCGAGGTTTTAAATGAGGATGCTACAAACAAAAAGAATTTCAGAAATCTACCGCTTCTGTACGGTATAATAGTTGCTCGGACCAACATTATTTTTGTTACTCTTGATTCAGCAAAAGAAGATGCGGTCGTAAGGCATATGCAGGATTTCGACTTTCGAGATCAAGGTATCGATGCTTGGATTGGTTTTGCCATTTCTATCCTTGTCATAGTTGCACGCAACTATTTAATGAGCAGGAAGACTGATTTCAAAGTTGCTATTGAATTAGATACTGATGTAGATCTCTAATGATATAATACACATCAATAACATTGATAAAGAGGCTGCTTTCGCATAAGCTCTTAATGAAACTATTGCTTTTAATGTAAAAACAGCAGACAAGTATTGAATTGCATTTACTTTGTGCTAATGTTCTATTCCGGAGCTCCATTACTCCTCTGAGACTTTTCTCGAGGAGAAAAAGAGTGTTGGATTTTAAAAAAATCTAGTTCCAGTTTAATTTTTAGATAAGGGTTTCTTTTCTTATTTTTTTTTCTGAGTGCAATAGTAAAGCAAAATCCCCCCTGTTTATATTTGTTCTTTTAAATATGACGTCTCGCCTTTTCGTTTCTAAAAACTGCATTGAATTTAAATATGTAACCCACTTTTGATGGACTGTAAGACAATTGCAGAAGTGAACCATGAGTATGCTGAAATAATTCTTTTTCAATCTTTTTATCTTTCTTTTGTTTCATCAATTTCATAGCAGCGAATATTAAATTATTTTAAGATATATACCCGAAAAAGAGATACATTGTAAGTCAAGCGAAAGGTGATAAGCAGTTCTAATTCACCTGCAATTATAGATGTCGGCAAAATAGTAGCATCTTATGAGACCGAGAAAAAAAAGAACGTCCTGTATTTTCGGAAAGTCAATACAGTAACAGAGAACTACTACCATCATCTTTTTAGCGAGAAGGCAAAAAGAAAACCACCGAAAGCATCAGAAGCTGGTGAAGATATAAAAAAAGGGGAAAAAAAGTTATCAAGGCAAGTAAGTCAAGAAGAATGAGAACTGAAATTTATAAATAAAAAAAAAGCCCAGCAAAGTTGACAAGTCGATAGTATCAGGGGAGAACATAGGATCTATAAGCTTCATTTTGGTAAAAAAAGATATGCATTGATTTGTATATAATGTAAGGTAGTAATTATTAAATTCTTTTAAAACTCCAATAGCACTTAAATAATTATTGAAAAAAATATGAATAATAAAGAAAAAATGAGTAATCATTCTTGAGCAAATTAGATCTTTAAACCCCGATGATTCCAAATATAACTTTGAGTATCTGCCCATTGGCCAATAACGACCCAGGAAAAAATAGGGGGGGGTTTTTTTTTTTGAGTACAATTTTGCCAAGTTGAATCTTGCCAATTGATAGCCGCCGTAGAGGATAATTAAAAAACTAATAATATACGCCCGAAAATATTCAAAATCATTCTTCTTGAATTATTCAAACAAATAATAGAAACCCTTATTTTCGCATAAGCTCGAATATATTCATATATATACACATCCACAAGTCATGCCTAGATCTAAACGTAATTTTATGGCTGTGGCTCAGGAAACCTGTAATCCACCATCTGAATTAACTGCTTCCCAATCTATAGCACGGATTTTCCAGGCCGAAGGGAATAACTTGTACTTATGCTCATTGCCAAATCAAGATGAGCCAAAAGTTCTCGTTGAACTACCATCTCGCTTTCGTAACGCGATTTGGTTGAAACGTGGAAATTATGTTCTAGTTGATACTAAAGAAGCAAATTCTCGCCGTAACAAAATCTATGGTGAAATATCTAATATTGTGCGTGATGAGCATTTATGGAGGAAACAATCTTATTGGTAGGTAATCTATCTCAATTACTGACTTCATCCATCTTATAATTAGCGTACAGGCCGAAAGAATTTGTTAAAACCTCTGTCTTCTTAAATGAACATGACGGGCAAAAATCAACTATTGGAAAAATGCCTAGTTCCGATTCAGAAGACGAATAAATTATAATTAGTTTTGTACTGAAACCTATCTATTACAGAAAAAAGCTATACTTTATATTCTTTATTCAATCAAGAAGATTTTTTGATTGTGTGAGTATCATCTTGCATGCAAATAAAGTCTTTACGAGTATTCCACCATACGCTGAATGTTACAATGAGCTGTATACTGACAACGACTTTTGAGCTCAAGTTAGTACTCGGATAGACATTCCAGGCCCATTCCTGCAAAGCCCACAGGAAATACTGAAGGATTGGATGTAAACCCGATCGCCAAAGGAGGAAAGGAGATGCTACTGCGATGTACGCATAAAACTGATAGTGCAAAGATCGAGCAAAGAGAAACCCAATAGCGTTAGCTGAGAGTATGGTTGTCAGAATAAAATTTGGATTAGTTCGCCTGCTTATTGAATGCTGCGAGCCCTCAGATAACATCTGCAACTTCAAAAGGTTCCTAAGCACCTCTTTGACTGTTTTCTGAATTGGTCTAAGCCATCTCGTTGTGATAAATAATATCAAAGTGCATAAGTGGCCAGCAAGTAACACTATCGAGAATCTTCGACTTAAAAATATGGTTTCTCCAACAAACCTCCAATTAACTGTCCATCTAAAATTGAACTGTCTTGAAAATTCAAATGCTTTGCTGAAATATCCAATCGCATTTGAAGATAAGAATGGTATGGCCATCATTATTTGGAATTGAACTATCAGCAAAATTTGAACAAGGCTTCTGAAAACACCTTTATTGAGAAAAAGTATGATTCCAATTGCAGGGAAAGAAAGTAACAGAGACATCTTGATTCCAAGTCCCAAACTATATGCAAAACTTCCGAGTGTATGTCTTTTAACCTGAAAAAGATAAATTGCAGTCCATAAAAAGAAAACGGCGAAGCAATCATTGAAGAGGCGGAGGAGAAAGATACTATGCAGTCGCTTTGACAAAATAAGCATAGGGAGGACATAAACCGGAACCTAGGTAATAGGTTAGACGTACTTTCAACTAAAACTTTGGAGAATAATAAAGAGTATACTTTTGCTTGCCTGTAGCAGGAAATCACAATAGATATAGTAGCGATATAAAGTACACCAAACAAGACTTGTGCTAGTAAGATGTTGTTTCCCTGATTTGTAATTTGATACAAAACCCAATACAAGTAGACATGAGCTGCTGGATATACCAAAGGTCCGGTACCACCTTTAATCTTTGTATAATCACGTTCACCCTCAACTATCATCTCTATTTGCTCCATATAAGCTCTCCAATCGATTTCTGTATCTAGAATTCGTGGGGAGGGAGGGAGGAGGATGGAGGTTAAAGAGCACAGAAATGAGTTTAAACTCATCACCTATTTATCTCATAACGACAACAATATCCCTAATTATGATCCCCTTCATCCATCTTCCCCTAGCCCCATTAAATTAAAATCAAATTCTAAAAGTCACCTGGGATGGACTGAAAAATAAAGACATACATGATACTTTTGAAATAATCAGACAGCAAAGTAGCATATCTGCCAGTAAGAGTATGTAGGCTGCATAGTGACTCCAAGAATGTGTACCACCCAAAAAATCTCGTATCGATCGTAAATATAAAAGACAAGAATTAGGCGGTCCAGTCACAGTAGTCATGATAAGGGTAGGAGGTGAATGAGAATTATCAATCGGAGTTTAGTCGAATAGGGCTGACTTTCAAAACGCTCATTTTTGCGTGGTTCCTTAATGCATATAGAATTCTATGCTGATCATGTGATAGATCGACAAGATTAGTTCCCAATTGGGATACCAATATAATTTAAATTTTATCAACGTGCCTTTTTTACCATGCCCCTGCTAAGCCTGTAAAAATTATATTAGCCCCTTTCCAAACTTGGTCAATAAATTATTAATGCAACCTCAATAGAGATGCCAAAAGATTCCATAAACTTTTGAAAGAAGCTCTCCACATGCTTAGTCTCCACTATAATATTAACACTTTCATTCCTCATAAATATGGGTCACATCGTTCTGCTGAGCAGATTTATCTATTTAGAATGTACTAATGAGATGAATAGATGAAGCCATGCACAAAATTATCTTCGTTAATGGGCTTCTCTGTTTATACACTGGTTTTCTCCAGAAGCATGGAAGCTCTGGGTGCGCCCGGCAAATCCTGACAAGATTCATGTTCATAAGACCACAATGATTATTGAGCTACTTTGGTGACATGTCATCCACGACTTTCCTCATCGATTCAATAGTCCGGGGATTGATTTAGAATATCAGGCTCTTGTTTCGCGCTTTATGCCAAAACCACTGAATCGAATGATTGTACCTCTCAATAAAAACCATAGGAAGTCTAAATCTTCTTGGAGGGAAGAGTTTAAGCTGCAGTACAAACGTATGCGAAGTAGAGTCAAATTCGCTGAAATATCACGCACAGAACCAAATAAATAGACTTGTGCATGCATTCATTTTTATTGAGCCGTTTTCTAATCGTTAAGCATATCCTATACTGCATTGAAATCCTTCCAGATTCCGCAAGATTCTTCTTGGAAGTCTGTCTTCAAAGACGTTTCCCATTCTGGGTAGGGAGTCACATCATTCTTCGCCTAAAATACAGGATGCGTCTCGGTGAACTACATCACTGGAGGTCTAAATCTATAGCTCAGCTCACATAATATCTTATGCAATCGATATAGTCTCAATTCAGGGAAAAGAGTAATAATAATATTGAGGTAATTTTTATGAGGCGCAACTCTTGCATACAACAGTCGCTTCGTAGTCTGTTGTTAATAAGTTTTTTCTTTACCACTCAGTACAAGTTTACTTTGCCGTTGTTATTTCTAAAACTTAGGAGTACAGTGTTAATTACCGATTCATGCCCTTCTAAAGTCGTTCCTCCTGGGGCTGGAATTTTAATTCTGCATCAGGCTTTTATTCAAGATCACGCCAACAACCTACTCTCCCCACCTTGCACTCATTTCCTATAGATAATTGTGCGAAGACTAACATAAACACGCCATAATACTTTATTTAGCGGTTCCCTGTATTTATTTATACAACGAGTAGAACCTCTAAGTCACCTCGGGACCTGCGTATGAGCCGACACAATCGGCGTAGATATGTTATCTGCTGGAAAGGTGAGAAGAGTAGTTCGTTAGCTTGATGCGGGATGAAAGTCTGATACAGAATTAAAATTCCGGCCCAAGGAGCAATGACATGGGAAGGTCATGAATCGGCAATTAGTCAAAAGTATTCGCATAGTGTTGGGAAAGCTAGTGGAAAAGTCATTCAAGTCCCCAACTTTCAACTCTATTAGCATTTCATCATATAATTAAAACTCAAAGTCCGAATGCAATCTGCTTGGCTAGAAGACAGAAATTCATTTGCGCTGAGTGGATCTTTATTAGGTATTATGGCGTTGAGCTGATGTGAGTCACAGAGAGTTAAGAAGGTTATAAGAGTTGTACTATTGGTGTCATTAAAGTCCCAACTTTGGCTTATACTAAACCCATTATTCATATATATTAAATATATAAATGACACCCATTACTATTTCTGATACCTTTACAAAAGATTGGCCGATTACAGCATGATAGACTAATTTTTGTCGGTATTTTTATGGAGCGTGGGGTATAGAACAAGAGTTTCTTATTGATGGAATAACTAAGGCATTGTAATTTCTTATTCAGAATAGTATTAGTTATTAAAGGAAATTTACTCATATTTTTCAGACTAAATACTGGGTATATCACCTGAACGCCTACCGCTAACTAGCCCTAAAAGAAGATCATAAACATCTGTCTCGCCGATTTTTCTTTCGAATTATATCAGTCTTCAAATGGTCGCTCAACGATCGTTCCATGAAGTCTAACACGATAAAGACAGACATAACTCACATTATCACTGGCCCAGTTTGATATTACTCGAAGGAAAAGTTTACTGGTACCTACACCAAAAGCTTTTAAGTCAATAGGTACTTCATGTACCTGAGTGTTATAAGGAGAATCTAACTTATAAACCCAAGCCGCAATACGCACATAACCACTTAGCTTATAGTCAAGATCGTGGCTAAGTTTTGGGAACTGTTTTTGTGATTGTTGCCATATGATAGACC
This sequence comes from Oidium heveae, assembly GCA_003957845.1. Lineage (NCBI taxonomy): Eukaryota > Fungi > Ascomycota > Leotiomycetes > Helotiales > Erysiphaceae > Oidium > Oidium heveae. The sequence goes on from QVIK01000492.1 coordinate 23,665, forward strand.
TTTTCTCTGGATCTTCAATTTCAGCAAAAAGTTCAAGCATTTTTGGTGCCGACCCTGGCTCAAGGGAAAGACTACTTTGAATGTTTTCGATGACAACCTCTTCTGGATATATTTTATTTCCTAAGATGACGCCAAGGCTTGGACCAAATCCACCGTCATTTTGAGCCGGTGTACACCAACATTCTCCAGCTTCCTCCCATTTTATCAACGCTATTTCAGGAGGGTTGGGAGGTGGAACCGAATTGCCCATAAAATATCTTACTACTCTTTTAATCCATCCAATCCTCGCCTGACTTGGAAATTGATAATTAGATGAAGTTTTTTCTATATCGATCAAGGCACCTGTATATTGACCGAAATGATTAATTTTCATAGTACTACGAACTATAGCATTTTGAATATTTACATGCGCTGCAGCTTGCAGCTGGGCATTCGGAAAATATTTCGATAGTTCTTCCCCAATTCTTATGAGGTCTTGATTGGAAAGGCTTGATATTTTAAGCTTGTTATTTTGCATAGAATGTTTTATTTCTAAAATATTATCGTTCAATTTTTCGATTATCGGGGCAATGTTACGCTCCCAATTCTGATGAAATAATTCAATAATTTGAGCCCTACTTAATATATTATTCTCACGCAAAAGCTGTGGGAAACGGTCTGTTAGGTATTTATCTTCTAGCCGTTTTAGTTTTTGTAAATTCTGTTCAATAAAAATATCCCATGTCTCTTGAGACGTGGAATTTGAGTATCTTTCAACAGAGTGAGACGTTCCAATTTGTGATTGATTTAAAATTCCATCTGCAAGAATTTTGTCTCGTAGTGCTAGCCAGAACTCTTGATCTAATTGAATTTCCCCATCTCTCGATTTAATTACAATGGCGTGAGGTAGGATATCTTCCAATTTCTTTATAGTTTGAGGACTAATGGTTGCTGTCTCTAGCATGCGGGAAACTTCTGTTTCTAATTTACTTAGACGTTGACTAACGAGAGTGTTTTCATTGATAGGTAAGACTCTTGCTGTCAAATTAGGAAGATTTTTTTCAAGTACAGAAAAACTTGGCTGTAGATTTTTTAATATTGGCATAAAAAAAAGAAGAGCTATTACGGCCAAAATTAAAGTAAACTTCCATATACTATCTAAAGTCAAAATCGTTGAAGTTACTTTAGATATTGACATACCTAGCACTGTCTATGAATGTTTCGATATGTTTAAAGAGCCCAAAGGTAATAAAATCTCTATTAGGTTCTTCTAAGGAATCAGGAGTATTTGATCTGCAAGCAAAATTCTGACTTTTTACATCATATTCTTCGTTTGTGGAATCATCGGTTAATATTTCGTGAGATGAAGATCTGTCATCTAGGTGTACCGGATAGATTTCCTTAGAATCAACTTCGGATGATTCAAGGCCAGCACCTCTAAATATTTTGCTTTCCATTTCAAAACTTCTTTCGGGTGATTTACTGCAGGATTCTCTCCCTCTAAATGGCATTGATACCGATGGGCTGAGACTCTGACGAGCTAATCTAATTTTAATTTTGATATCAATCTATAATATAAAAACTCACCCGAAGTAACCACATCTTTCTCAGGCTTTAGAATTTCTCTGAGAAAATTCTTCACATCACTATCGATTTTAGGAGCAGCAACACTTGTGGAATGCGCGCTATTATTGGTGCCATAGGCTGTGCTAGCTTTTAGACCAACAGCTGGTAAAGGTGTATTTAAAGAGCGGCGAGGACGGCCTAATTTAGGAGTTTGAGAGGTATCAGTAACTGATACAGTTGGCGAGTTCTCACGACTGCTGATGGCTTTGCTGCTCGCTCGAGTAGTGCGTTTAGTAACCATTGCAAAATCAGCAACACCTTAATATCTGGACTTAGATCTGAGAAATATATTTAAGTATAGAATTGCAATGAATATGAAAACTTTCCCTCTATGTAGGCGATAATATACAAAACTTTCCCTAGTAAAGCGTCAGTTTCAATTTATACTAATATAGAAACCAATAGTGACTAATTTTCATTACTGCTTAATAACCATTCCGGTATTTAATCGTTAGGAAAGCATTAATGTTGCTCAATCATGAGCATTAACAAAGGTAAGGTTCGGCAACAACATGAAGCTCATAAGAATAATTGATACCAATGACTCCATTGAAAGTCTCAATGCCTAGCTAAAATTAGGGCAGCTCGCAGAAATTGGAACGTATGTAAGGAAGGGAATGTGATCTAAGTCACCATGATCTCATCGATAATCAGGCTAGAGCAGGGGGAATGATCGGGGTCAGAACGTTTATTCATATCTGTTCTCTGAATGCGGCAGTCATGTACACATACGATATCAACAATGACTTTAGCAAATGGCAAACAGTTAGCTCACGGGAATAGAGCCTGTTTGCAACTATCATGTCATATGATAAGAATGTGTGACTGCATATATATGGCCTTAATAAGGAATAGGACAAATTGCACGAGCTCTGCTATGGCGGCTTGGCTCCACTTTTATTTTGTCAGAATTTATTGCTAATAACTATTTGTTCGGTCGGTCTTAGCCCATCTCACCCCCTTGTCGTACCTACAATAAGGTGAGGGACAGCAATACGCAAATTTGCATCCTCCATCCCAAATATTTCATACCTAAGACTTACATCACCATCAATATTAACCTATTTCGTATTACAAAAAACGTATATTAGCAATTTATCTATTTTACATCTATTCAGTAAGTAAATGAGGCATGAGGAAGATCATACTTGTGAATAAGAAGCTACATATTTAGTTAAAATATGAGTAGCTTTACATTGAATTTACGTTTCTAGCAAAATTAAATCACAACCATAAGGATTCATATTTCATTTTTGAGATAAATCGAAATCTAGAGAGCTACTTAATAAAAATCCATCTCAAGATTCACGATTTATATGTTTCCAGAAGGCATAGTTGGGATTAGAAAAAGATGATATTACAAATCTAGCACACAAATTGCAACTTAACAAGCCACAGCTTGCCCCCTTGTCAAAACAGCAATACGCAAATGTTACTGCTGTCTCATTGTCTCATATCCTACAGCCTCTTGATATTGGAATATATTCCAAACTGAAACTAATTTCAAGAAAGCTATTTGTCGAGAAATATTTCTTGGGCGTGCGTATTGCTGTTTCTCGCCGTATTATAGGTACGACAAGGAGGTGAAGTAGGGCTAAGACCAACCGAACAAATAATATATTAGAAGTTTAGCGGTGAATATGGAGCTAGAGAGCTTGTCCCATCTTAAAACCAGTGTGGGGAGGAGACAAATATTATAGTGAAAATAAAAGGTATTTGGGCTTTTTAATATTCTCGATAGATATTAATTAATTCATTTCTAGCAATAATCAGAATGCGTCATTATCAAGCTCTGCTGGAAAAAATCTTAAATAATAAGGAAATATAATTGAAATTTGATTGTCCCAGATATTATATTTGTGAAAGAGAATAGATTAATGTATCATCTGCCAATAAAAACAGAATATTATAGGGTTATGCATAGTTAGAATTATTCATCATTCCTAAGGATATGTCATCAAATAATTCTTTCCTTGTATGATCCACTACTTAGACCTGATGCGCATATCGAAAAATATTTTTTCAATGCCTTCAATACTGACCAGCTGCTTATTATTTGTGCTTACTCCCTTGAACTAATCACTACTCAGAGAATAAATTCTCAATGGAAATTAACCCAGTTATTTGGTGATAATGTTTCGAGTTTATTCCATAATAGTGGAGGTTTGAATAATCTTTTATATCCAAGTTAATTTGTAACTACCGGGCCTCGAGATATGTATCTTATACTGGAATACTAGAGCTTGATTGTTCTAGATTCCTAAGTATTGTACTCTGTCTACATATACCTAGTTATCGATCTAAATGTGATGAAAAATGCTTTTCGAAGATGAATTTCTGATCTTTGTGGTCTGCAGTTAAAGATTTTCAATTCACTTCAAAGTAGAGTTCGTCAATTCTGTTGGTTTTGATAACCTTCTGGCCTTTTCATATTGTTTATCTCAAAAAATCGTGATGTACCTAATAGACTTAATGCTATGAATCTTTATGACTGAAAATATCACTTACATGAATAAGCTTTCCAGTCAAAATTATTCTTTGGATTACAGTGACATTTTAAGTCCAATCTCTTTTTTTCGTCAGTTGGACAGTGAGTAAATGGAACATGGTAGTAAGCTATGTCATCAAAGAAATGAATTTCTTCCTTTTTAAGTAGCAAAGAAGCTGCGATAGAATGAATAGGTGCATCTCCCCAACGTTCGTAGAAAAAGCCCCCATCTTGGTCTAGGCTTTCAAAATAATCAAGATACGCTTTGGATCTGAGCCAGTCTAGGTTTCCAATTTCAAAGTTAGACCACTAAGTTTTGTAAGTAACCAGACAGGTTAGATATCGAAATGATTTACCATGTGACAACGATTGTAACTACTCCCTCCATCATCACTCAGAAAAGCCATTGAGTTGCCCTCAGGGATGTGCTCAGGATGTGCTTTTATAAATTTCTTTACACTTTCCCACAAGGTGGGTATAGTCTCTACATACTCGTAGAGACTTATTACAAAACTATATTTCTTCTTGTGGTCCGACATATATCTGAAAACGTCATAGTCTATATCGCAAAAGAGCTCTATACTAGGCTCAACTCGCCAGTACCATTCATACTTATTCATTAAAGGCTGACGAAAGAAAAATCCAGACTCAAACCGACACATATGACGATAACTGATTGAATCACCATATATGATTTTTCTCTGGCTCATATCTTCTCGGACTTTACGCGCTTTATTTTGATCAATATGAGGTGGAAAAGACCAATGTTCTTTGGAGATTTGGCCATAGAAAGATTGTCCAGAAACGAGTGAACTTGTGACCTTTTTAAAAGTGGAATCAAAAGGTTGATCGTTCAGGAATACCCAATCATAGTGGTATTTTCTATTGAATCGATCCTCAACCTGACGAATTGAGCGTGCAATTTCCCAAACATCAGTATTTCTTGCGAGAGTGACAAACGTTGCATTCATTTTAGTACCATTTGTCGTGTTTATCGTGGGAAGCGAGGGGTTTGATGGTTCATGAAAGGTTGTATCTTTTATTGGGGATATCTCTGGCAAAGATGTTGCTTCAGGAACCGAAGGAGCTGGTCTTAACGGGATACTAGTCCACTGTTTGCTCTTCTCGAGTATATCAGATGGTAATCTGGTGGAAGAGGAAGAAATGAAAAATAGAAATGCCAGACTCTACGTTTCATTAATTCAGTTCCATAACACTCGGAGAGACCTAAATTACACACAATGAGAGCAAAGAGAAAATATCTCAAGTAGCGAGAAGTACACGATAACATGGCGGACTTGGTGCGCAGGATCTTTCTAAATAAAGCTTGAAATATGTTGGCGTCGGCGGTTGGCTACGGCGGTTGGCTACGGCGGTTGGCTAATATCTTACAAACTGGAAAGACTTATATCTTTTTTCGTAACTAACTTGTGCGGCTTAGGTACTATAATGATAATGGTCGGTCAAGTAGGTTCGATTTCGACTATCTTGTGATCCATCACGAAAAGTTTTATAGGTAGTAGTGAATTGTTTCTTTGCTTGTATCTAGCTTATCGAGTGGTTAGACCTGTGTAACTTGCTGGCGACGCTTTGAGTTACGCTAATTGGATGAAAAGGATTCTGAACCAATTAACGTGAGGTAATCGAATTCACAAACTACCTGGCACTTCAAAGACGCAGCTTTCTAATGATTAAGATCTCAGTCTACAAAAATAATAGTCTACACTCCAAGAACCAAACTACCCTTCAAGGGAGTCAGTCCATTTATTCAACACAGAAATTTAATTCTGACTATTTCGACATTTCGGAATCACCATACATAATTTTAAAATCTCTAATTCACAGTACCTTACTTATTTCGCCGGACTTCGAACTGAACAGTATCAACTTACGTGATATAGGATGTTAGGTTCCGACTCTTTTGAGATCTCCTTTTTCCTATCGGACTTATGAATTTAATGATATAATTATGTCTAATTTTAGATTTGACGATAAACACAAAGTATCTATCCCAAGCTTTGCTCAAGCCAACAACCAACTTACCGGACAGTTTACAAACTTGGATAATGAAGATAACGATGCGTGAGTCCAAGAAGGTTTAGAAACATTATCTTCTATAACTGATTTATTAAAGCACCAATTTTGAGGATACCTATGATGGGCTAGGTGACCAGCTTGAAGAATCAGGTGATAACTTTAATGATGATACATTTGGAGGAAGTGGGGAGAATCTGGCCGATTCAAAGCCTGTAGGGAAAGATTATGACTTTTTTGGTCAAACGGCTAGAGTCTCGCAAGCTATCGGTCAGGACCAAACTCGATTCATCGGACAAGATCTACATTCCAAGTTAGAATCGCCTTTAAGTCACTCGCAATCGTTATCGAAACCTTTCCGTTCAAGTTATGAACGCTCATCACAGCCTAATCATGTCCCAGAAATGCTTGTGGATGCTAGTATTTGGGGAATCACACCTAAGAGAGCAACTCCAACTCCAGCTTCAGCGACCCCTGTTGCTCCTAGCTTCGCTCCTGATAGACGGAGGATGATGAGTGTAGAAGAAATTGAAGCATCCATGATGGATCGATTCAAAAACTCAACACAACAGCATAATTCAAACCAAAAAACTTGCCGAGAACCATTTCAGAGATCACAATCTACAGCGCCTGAATATGGCCTATTACATCACTCATCACAAACAGAAGGGGTCTTTCATAGATCTCATAGGCAAATGTCCCTTCAGGAACAGATAAATAAGTCTAAGTATGATCAGCTTAATCAAAATTCATATCAAGGACTTCAGGAGATCGGCGTAGCACCAAAAAATTCCAGCTCGCCAAAAATGTTTATTTTACAGAATCCAGATCGTTCCTTACTTGAGCAGAAAACTCACCTTCATCAAAACTCAGGCTTCTTCAGATATCCATCAGGACCTCGTCAAATTGCTCACCAGTATCAGCTCGCTAGTATTTCTCTTTCCGATGAAGAAAAAGCCGCTCTAAGAATGGCTGAAGCCAGGCGGGAAAAGCGCAACCGAAAAATCTTTCTTCTATCTAAAGGTAATGGCTTAATGACCCCGCAAGATAAAAATTTTATCAATCGAATTCAACTTCAACAACTTGTCACAGCTACTGGAAATCCAAATGATCTCGAGAGTGACCTGAATTTTACTGAAGACTTTTATTATCAAGTGCATTATCAAATTCATGGAGGCTCCTGTGAGGTTACTGGAAATAATTATCTAATTCAGTCTGGGGAAAGAAATCGAGGCTCAAGAAAACCGCTTCGTGGGTTCAGTAGTCATTTACAACAAATGGAACAGCAAGTTCAGCGAGCTGTTGAAATATCAAAATTAAAATTCAAAAATAAACAGGCTGTAGCAGAAGGAACATTAGGGAAAATGTCTTATAGTAGCGCTAAAACACCAAAGCCAACTCTCAATATCAGATGTTCTGAAAATAGAATGGATGGTAGAGTAACTGGTGCTACTAAAGATCGTGCATTAGCACCAAGTCGAAAGACTGTTCTTGCTGACATCGAGAGAGTTTACAGTACTTTGATGCTATTGGAGGATCATGACCGTAAGATGCCCCAGCTAGGTAGCGACAATGATAATAATGACGACCTTGTTAAGCTTCAAGATGCATGGCAAGAAAAGGCTCTCGATATGAACTCTCGACTATGGCGGCAACTGAAAGTTCATGAGCCCATTGGTGCAACCAGTATACATCCCTTCATTGCCTTTTTGTCATATGGAAAGGGAATGAAAACTGTTCCTCGGGTATTTCGACATATCTCGCATGAGCAACGTACCACGATTCTCACTATGATAATACTACATCTTGATCAGCTTGACCTCGTTCGTCAAGGAATATTCCCTTCAAATGAAACCCAGCCGAGTTCTGAGATTAAAGAAAAAGTAGCACTTTTTTCGGTATCTGTTATGCCACCACTTTTCAGCCACTTAAATGATGCTGGTCTTGAAATTGTCACGGGCATATTGGGTCTATTACTAACAATAAATCTCGACTTAATTGCCCGTACAAAAATTGGCATAACTATAATTACTATGATTTTGAGCCGTGCGGAATTAATTAAGCAGGCTGGGATAGCTAATGACAAGCAGGATTGGGATCAATGGTAAGATCCTTTAACCCCTTTATATTCTATCTTAATCGGAATTTTAGGGTATCTATATATAATAGCTTTTTTGATAATCTTGAACGTATACTCCCAGATATATTCCCAGGCTCAATTGACACAGATGAAGATACTTATGTTTGGCAATTTCTAGCAGCAATTGGAATTGGCGCGAGTCCCATGCAACAACAACGCCTTGTTGTAGCAGTCAAGGATCGTGTCATGGAAACAGTGTCATTCGCCAAAGGCCTTCCTCCAACATTGTCAAACCAAAGACTTGCAAACGTAAACTTATTCATGAGATCTATTGGATTAGATGTTGAACTGCTGGATTGATCAAACTATTCCCACAGGTAAACGCTTCTGGTACCCCCCCCGTTTCCTACATGTACCCCCTGTAAGCCAAAAATAGGGTTGGCGAAATTAGTAGACTCAATTACGACGCCGTTTCCTGGCCAACGTAGCTGGACTGCTCATATATATTTACGAATAGGCATCTGATGTTTTTTTCTTTCGGTATTACTTGAGTCCTAGATTATCTAACACATGTAGGTCCTCTTTGCCTACAGGCCAGATGTACCTATGCCTCGGGTAGTATACACCGTCCTGTGTCTCCTCAACGGGTTCTGTCCATCAGTAATTCCCCACAAGCTTTCATTCGAGTACACACTTGGAGGAGCCGTGAGCCCATCATTATCTTTCCTCTCCACACAAGTCTGTGTTGTGGCTGAGAGAGTACATTGCTAGATCGTACCTGCCAAGGACGGAATATATAAAATCCGGCTTCGCATGATGAACATGCATTGTATAACAATGTACAGCATCGTACTTTGCAATAGTGTTGATAAATGGAATGACGGGCTTCCTAGCAGAAGAACGGGTTTTTGATAGACATCTGGTTACTGTGAGAAATGATGGGGTACTGGAATATTTAGCATTAGCCTTTACTTCTTAAGTCTTTTACTATAGTCTATGTAGTTTCTTCATCTTCAACTCATTATACCATTATCATAACATATTCCCTACCCCTTAATAATTACCATTCTCTACCCTCTCATAACCTTATCATCTCAGTCTGTACCAAGCGGGGTGCGATGCTTTAGTCCCATGATAGTAATAGAGCGATAATTCAGTGCAAAAAAGATGTCTCTGCTTTATTTGTATGATCTAACTCTTGGCATTTAGATACGAAGGGTGTGAAATGCCAGTGAAGTCAGCTGCGCCTCGGCATGAAGTAGTCGCCAATCCTACTTCATGCCTTGAACAAGGCCATTCTGGTGTGGTTAATGACACTACATCAACTTACTTACAAGGTGGAAATTCGGAAAGAGATATGACTGTTTCTGTATCTTGAGTGATATGGCGGCCAGCAACATTTTGGTGCCTTTTGTTCTCCATTTCAGTTGTATTGGAGGAATACTCTAATCTTTTGTTTCTCCAATTCTACACCATTCCTACCTTTTGTCAGAGGTCTGGTTTAGTTGGATATATTGGCAGGCTGGCCTTTCCATTGGGAGGAAGAAGAAGAAGAACATGAGGAATGATAGAGGGATTTCCGAAGTGGCGAAAGATCGTACAAGCATGAAACTAGATCGTCGAGTGTAGCTCAAAAACAGTCAGCTAGTTTCTTTTAACAACATCTTCTTCTTTTCTCGGAACTTGTGGATGTTTTTGATTGGCGAGATTCTTTGCGGGATACCGTTCGGTGTCATCTAGACACTCAGCTGCACATATGCTTCGGGTGTTTGTCTAATGAAGCTCCGCTTTTTCTTAACAACATACACTTATATTTATTGGCTCATTGGACAACTCCTTAGCTCGGGGGTATTGCGAATGCTGGTGAGGAGCACCAGCCAATGGGGACATCACCTTGTTAAGTTACAAAGACCTTAGCGAATTTCAAATTTTTATTTCTAGCTGTTAGTCTAATATTTTGGCTTAATGTATTCTAGCGGCCGCTAACCCTATTTTTGGCATACAGGGGGTACATTTAGGAAATGGGGGGGTACCAGAAGCGATTACATTCCCAAAATATTACGACACATTTAGAGCTGATAGATGACAGTGATTGAGAAAGAAGGCTAAGTCAATAAAGTTGGCAGATGAAATGTAAGGCTATACTCTTTACGCATGTAACCATAAGTCATGCTCTTGATTTTCGTCTCTATGAAAACTAGAGTAGATAGCAGCAACAAAGCATAGCATTAGGTGAACTAGATTTTATGCTGAAAGTAATTATTTTCATACCTACTCTACTACCACGGTAATGTTTTTACCCTGTGGGGCCGACATGGGTTTTTAGTGGAGCCGCCAAACCTAGCTAGACATGATCTACATCGAAATAGAGTTTATGCATCGATTTTATGAATTTTCTTGACAAAAAATATATGGTGAATTTCAAACGACCAAATGTTTTTAACCCCCCTTCATTCTTCAAGCTAAGCTTAATCTGTACAATGATTGACAGCATAAAATTTTATGAAACAGTTCTATTTTGTATTCTACTTCACTATCTAACTTCTAAAATAAGGAAAATTATATATAAAAACTAATTCATGTTCACTTCTTCATCTAATCCCTAATATTCAAGGTATTGATCTATGTTATAAAGAGGTCAATATCTGGTT
>QVIK01000493.1:0-38515 GCA_003957845.1 Oidium heveae
ACTATTTCGTGGGAGCAAGAATAATTCTGCTGGCATCTTCGTAGAGATTCTAATATCGAGCCTTCTATAGCGTTCTGGCGCGTTATTTTGCGAATATTGTGCTGTAGATTCATTATACCTATCCTGGGCCAGGCGTCTAGCCCATGCTATCGATACTGAATTGCGTAAAGTCTCTTCAACGCAAGCTTGTTTTGCTAAGGAATCTGCTCGTTCGTTTCCAAGTATATTTTGATGACTGGGGATCCAACGTACGATAACTTGGCCTCTCTGGACTGCAATGGATCTGTCTCGTTTGTACCAAACTTCACGGAGGGACTGGAATTCCTGAATCTGATTGCCACTTGAAAGTGACGTAAAGCCAGAATGCAATTGAATAGCAGCTTCTTGATTGTCTAAGCAGACCGCCACGTTGGTAGCATAGCGGCTCATTATATGAGTGCACGCTGCACGAAGTCCTTCTAATGCTCCAATGATCTCAGCGTCAAAAATTTCTACAGTTCGGCCCAGCGGTATTTTTTGGCTGATTATCTCTTGGGAGCCTCGGTAGACACAATAACCTGCTCCTACACTACCGTGCTCGTTTCTTGAGCCATCTGAATAGACAGTCAAATCAAGTGGGTTTCGAAGCTCAGACCAATGGTTAAAAGAATCTAAGCCGTCTAATCGTCCCACAGCTCCTATCTCCCGGAGAACTTTTGTCGGCGCCTGACCCAGATCATATGTGACTCTTGCCATCGATGGATGGCGTAGAGGATGTTCGGGATCAGCTGCGGCGATGCGTGCAGCTAAGCGATCATGTATGTGGTCTAACCAAGCTCTTGCTGGACCCCAGCCTGTCTCTCTCAGGACTGGTGATTGGGTCGTCTTGTACACCGGGAGGACTGCTCGCGCAGCCTGATTCATCGAAATCTGTACTTGGTTTATCGCCCATTCCGAGGTCTTTCTTCCGTACCATGTCTCAGCTCCATAAAGCAGTGTTGTGAAAGCGCATCCTTGAATGGCTTGTCGGAGTAATCCGGGGCTCGTTCCACGGGCTGTATTACAAAGGCGTCTGATATGATCAGTTACTACTCTTGCCCGTTGACATGTACGTCGAATATGTTCTTTAAAGAGAAGTTTCCGGTCGAGGAAGATTCCAAGCCATCTTGTGCAGTCGCTTGCTTTAGTTATTGTTTCCCCCATGCGAATAGGTAACTCTGTGTATTTTCTTTTCCAGTGGAAGTACTGCAGCTCTGTTTTAAGAGTGTCAAAGGATATGCCATTTTCTATTCCCCACTCTAGTGTACGGTCTAGCTGCAATTGGAGTTTTGAATTGCATTCTTCTAAGGTCTTACCCGCTGTAAAAATTGCTGCATCATCGGCATATCTAAAGCGCCCCCGTGAAAGACGGAGAAGAGGTTCTACATATAAAAGAAATAATATCGGGAATACTGGAGAGCCTTGAGGAAGGCCGCATAAAATTGGTAACGATTCAGTCTTTGACTGATCCAAGCAGATATATGCTGATCAATCTGACATAAAGGAGCTCACCCACTTCACTACACGCTCAGGCCATCCTTGTGACCTTAGCCTATAGCATAATCGATTCCGAAGGATTCCATCGAAGGCACCTTTAACATCAGTTGTGATTATGCCTACTACCTTTTTATTCTCCCATGATTTCTTAACGTCACATATAAGTGCAGTTGTGAGATCGACTGCTGAACGGTAGCTTATCGCGCTACACTGATCACGAGCTAGGATCTTTGACTTTAGCGCCCAGAAAGTGATGCGTCGCGAAATCAATCTCTCAAGACCCTTCCCAAGGCATGATAGGGACGCAATTGGTCTGTAAGAGTTCGGTAGGGTGCGGTCCCTTTTTCCATTCTTCGGGATTATGAGTATATTAGCTGTCTTGAAAACTTTCGGGTGTGTGCCGAGTTGAATGCAGTAGTTGAATAAATTTGTAATTCTATCAGCAAGGGTTTACCAGCATAAACATAGGATTTCCACGCTGATCTCGTCATCACCTGGGGAGGTGGAACTAACTTTACATGTAGCCTGATATACCTCTTCTACAGAAAATGGTTGCCAGAAGATCTGTTTTTGTGCTACTGTTGGGGTATTGGCTGGGATATCTTCCGTATCTAGATGCCTGTAAAGAAGAATCTCATGTAAGAGTAAGGCTTTTGCTCGTGGTTCTCGTCGTATGTCGCTGCTGTCTTCCTTACATAGTGGCGGGGTCTGATACTTCGCCACATTGTTATGCCACCGTACAATTTTATAAGCATCTGGAAGAGTCTTCGCATCTGAAATCATTGAGTTCCAGTATGTTTTCTTTGCCCGACGTACAGATGAGCGCAGCTCCATCCTTTCCCAGACGGCGTGGCCGCACCGGCGAGCCAGATTGTAAGTATGTGCGGCCTGTCGGCATTCGTCATTCCACCACGGGGTACCTCTACAGTATGTTCTAGTTCGCGGGCAAGCTCCAGTCAGTGCTGATTTTATTAATTCCACAATTTCCCTAGCTTCAATCTCCAATTCATTACAAGATCTTATAAAGCCTGGATCAGTCGGTCTGCCTAGAAGATGAAGGAATAGTTCTTTATCAATATCTCTGTATCGCAGCTTTCCTAGGCCACCTGTCTGGCCTCCTCCATGTATTATTGTCACAAGGGTTTCATGATGGGACGTTGTGTGTAAATCTGTGCGCACTTCGCATTTAGCGTTGATATCAATGCAGAAAGCAAGGTCAATAGTGCCTCCGCGATTGTGTGTGGGTGTCTCAGTTGGGTTTAGTAAGTGTAAGTTATGAGAATTGTACCAGTCAATTAATTCTTGGCACGCGGGTCTAGGAGTGCTATTTGTCAAGTCCCACATAGGATGGCGCAGATTGAAGTCACCAGCAATGAAATACGGTCTATCCCTACATCTTAAAAGTGTCGTAAGTCCCTCTCCTTCTTGGTCTGACCCGGTTGGGGCGTTATAGATGTTCCATATTGATACTAGCCTATTATGGTGTAGGGAAATAGATATTTGTAAAAGGTCTCTAGATATGTCTGTAGTCTGCTGGAAAGGTCTGAGTTCTTTTCCCTTGCGCACGTATGTAAATACTCTGGGGCGTGAATTCCAAGTAGAAAAAGGAGAAAAAGCTTCAAATGATAGATGAGTCTTGTCAAGGGAAAGATTATGGTTGAGATCGACGAGGTCAAATCTGGTGAATTAGATTGTCTACAAAGAAGGAAGAACTCCTACTGGAAATACATCTACAAATATTTATTTACACACGCGTTTATGCAACGCGTTCAGGTTAGTAAGCAATACCACGTGATAAATCATAAACTACGTTTCCTTAACAAGTCTTAGATCTGCGCAATGCTAGATCTGTAAAGATCCAAGGTTCTTGTATAAGTAGGATATCTATCTCGTTATTACAAGCAGTTACTAGTGCTAAATCGTGTGCCGAAGGCGATCTCCCGACATTTACTTGCATGATACGGAGAGGCAGATGTGGGCGCTGTTTATGCCTGCTCACCATTTCTATTGAGAAGAGATTAAGCTCTCAGTTCCCAAAGAGCTGGGAGGTAATTGAGAGGAATCAGGGGTAGATTGAGGATTTGTTTTCGCGAACTCCCTACCGCCTGCAGTACGAATCTGGTAAAGTTTAGCGCCGGTTGGGCGGACGAAGACCCCATTAAATCGGCGAGGACGGGCGGGACAATTTTTATCATCTGAGGAGTGTGGACCACGGCAGTTAAGGCATCTAGTCGGCTTATTGCAAGGTCCGTCATGTACATCAGAGCTGCAAGTTTTACATTTAAGGTTTCGCGCACAAGTTCTTGTTGTATGGAAGCCGTGGCATTTGGTGCACACTACAGGTTGTTCTCGTTGTCGAATACGTTGGACAAAAACTGCTTCACCAAATATGCGAAGCCGGGAAGGAAATTTATTAGACTTAGATTCTGGAATACTTATTCGAATGTAGCCAGTAGGTTGATCATTCTGAGAACGTCGGGTCCAATTCATATATCGGATAGGAATAGCATCTCTAACAGAGGCAAGTTCTTCGGAAAGAGGCCCATCCAAGGGGTCGCGAAGACCATCAAGACAATGAATTTTCTTCGGTATAGGTCAAATGATGAAACTTGTCCACCTTTCTTGTCTTTCTACTGTGGCGTTTCCAAAACGATCTTCGATAACGGTCTTACTTTGTAGAATAGCAGCGGCTTTAGCGGGTGTTGGTGCGAGTATAGAAATTCCAGAAGGAACCGACCAAACATCAGATACTAATGATTTATCAGAGACTAGCTGTTGAACCTTCTGGCGGAGCTCAAATGCTCCAGTCTTGCGTGCCTCATGATCTGGTGCGAGTCTTTTCATGACTCGTCTATCTTCTCTACTCTGACCTTTTGGAGGGGTAGATTTAGTAATCTGTCTTTTAATATTAAAGGTTTTAATTCCGTCATTGTCAATTTTAGCCTTGTTAGCCCATGTATCTTGCCGAGGTTGTTGTTGTTTCTGTGGTTTGTTTTCAGTACTGATGTAGATACGTTCACCTCGCATAGCTCGGGAGGCACCATCCGCTAGCAGCGCAAGAAAGTCAGCTCCAACACCTGGGTGTTTTTCTTCTAACATTCGTAGATAATCATTAGTCAAATCGAGTAGGCCTTTGATTCCATCCATAAGTGTTACAGCGTTGTGTTGAGAAGCATCGGATAGGTCTTTTGCTGAAGTAGCAGCAGGGTTCTGTTCTGAAGCTTGAAGTGCTTTATCTCCTGAAAATTGATTTTTGTTTGTACGTTGATGAGAGTCTTTAGTAGAAATTTCATCGTTAAAAGGGTCGTCTACAGATCCAGTCATGTCAACATCTAACTCAATAGAAGGATCAATTAACTCTTGCGCTTCACTCTGCACTGTTTCACGAGCGATTCCCCTACGGGAGGAATCGGCGGTATAAGGAGAAGGGCGAGATTTCGTAAAAGATGTACGAGAAGCTTGGCCTATCGCAGTGGTCGGTTTGTGGACGTAGTTCCCAGCGTCTAGAGGTTCCGGAGGAAGCGCACGCCTGGAGGCCAGCGGCGGCGCCATCACCCTGCCTAGATTTAATTAAGCAGGACTAGAAATTTGAGGGACAGGTGGAGTTCTTAAAATAAATGTAGCTTTCAGTGAGTGACCATATGAACACGATTGATTTCTACGCTAGCTTCTTACTTGTATACTTTTCAGTTTATTTTGTGTTCGATCTTGTCGATCCATCGCATGATCAGCATCGAATCCTATGTGCATTAAGGGACGTTTTCCAATTTCTCTATCGGATGAATTCACCATACATTTTTTTTCTTTGCGCCAAGAAATTTCATAAGTATGGGAGAATAAACTCATATTTGATAGCAGATCATTCTTTCTTAGCAAATGATCTTCTCGCTTTTACAACGTCCCTTAACCTAGACATGAAAAATTGGGGGTCATGTGACTTTCATAGTCCCTACGCGTTGATGTTCACTTAGTAATCGAAAATTTAGAATTATATCCAAGCCGTGACGAGATCAAATTGTAAATGTCCTATATTTAACTGAGGCACTGATATGTCGTTTTTTTATGCATTTCAAGTTTATGTATATTTACATACAGTTTCATAATAGTACTATGCATCTTAAAAATTTGCATAGTGAATTAACTCAAATGTAGAGCACAAAAGTGTAGGTAGGGTTCACATATAGATAACAAGAAAATTTAAATTGGAAAAGCTTATGAGTATCAAGTATTATAAATTCATCTCTTATAGAATGCATATCCAACCATAGTGGGGATGAAAAAGGATGAAATAAAAAAATTGTATAATCGGAAAATGTTTCAATAAAGTTTACATATCTACGTCATTCAAGATTTTCAGTATGCGTTACCAAAGATATTTGCTCCAAATTTAGCGTCAATAATAAGCTCTTGAGTTTTAGGCACAAGAGCTGATATAGTTCCATGAATGTGTATCGCTTTTTCACGAAAATTCCCAGCCGTATACGTCGTATGCTAAAATAAATCTATATGCTGATAAACTAACTTTGACATGGACACAAATTGGTCCGGACCATATCGCGAGACACTAGAATTGGCTCCTGCGCCATTGATAATAAACTTGATGCTGAGTGACTATCTCTGCACCAGGGATGCCAGACGCTTAGAGGTCCCAATAAAGCTCAGCAGGAGTCTCAGTCGTGAAATGCAGTTTAACTAACAACGAGGCCTCTTTTGAAAACCGAGCATCAGCATATGGCGTATGGTAAATGTACTATAACTTAATAGATAGCCGGCTATCTGACAGATTTGGTTATATTGCCAACCTGCTCTTGCAATCAAAAATTTTCATCCGGTGTCGATCGCATTTACCGGAAGATTCTCTTGGAAGACTTTTATCTTCAATCTGGCAGCAAACAAATTACTAATAGTTGCAAAATTCAGACATCTTGCAATGACTTAAATGGTGGAACTTATGACCTCCTGCTTCTTGATTTAGATCAGTTAACATATTTACAGCTTCATTTAGAGGACTGAAGTCAACAGCAGCTTTATCAGGTGTATCGAGCGAATTTCCAAATTTGATAGGCATTGTTCAAAGTCAAAATTGTAAGAAATACCGAGTGTTCTGGTTTGATTCTGAACAGAGTATAAACTAGAGCAGGTATACGATAAAACAAAGAAGGCTTATAGATTGGCTCCCGCGATCGACTTTATGTGTGAAACTATCCCATTCATCACTTTCAGGTAGGGAACGTTTCTGGCTATGTTTTGAACATGTCTTGTATTGCTTTCCCCATTTATTGTTGAGAAGTCGCTGAATTAGGGGTAACATTTGCAAGTTGAGCAAAAAACTTCGGAATGAATCTCCATACTGGTTTATATCGAGTAAGGATAAATTAACAAATATTGAAAGAATAAATGTGGATTGAGATTGCAGGCATGAATACAATATTGATGCGTGTAGAACTCTTTATTTACCAGTTAGGACGATGTAGTAGCTGGGTACTGGAAAAGGCTACGATTGATATTGATAATTACGTCTTTGACCGGCGTGTATCGCGTCAGATGCGAATTTGAAACTACACGAACAGAGGGAAATGACTAAGCTCAAATAGTCACATGACTCCCGAATTTTCATGTCCAGGTTAACATTCAATCGCTTTTACCCCTACTAATGGTGGCACCACCTACAATTTCTACCGTTGCCATAGGATATAATATTTATTAAACTCTAAAAATTTAGCCATGTTGATTGTTGCTTGTAGCATGGGTATAAATAAGTCTAGAGATAAATTAAAATACGCTAGCAAGGTCGTTACGACGCTAAGATTGCATTAGTGACTTTTTAGAGTTTAAGAAATAGAATTGCAAAACTGGGGGATGGGGGTGGGGGTGGGGCCTTAAATTTATTTTTAAATATACAATAAATTATATTCGAGATCGACCAATATAACCCAGTGGTCAATCGTAAAAAAGAAATGAATCTATGGCTTCTTTTTTTTCAAACACGTCTTCATTGAGCTCTTAAAATAGATATAGAGAAGGATCCAAAATATGCTCGATATTGAAAACAATAGAGAAAACCCTCCACCCCAACGCTACCTGAGCTAAACTTGTGATTATATAGTTTTTTATGTTTAGATGTATAATCTCTACGTCACTTTCCATCCCATTAGCCCCCAAACTAAAATATCTGTAAGCTTATGGAAAGAAATTCGATATCTTTTTTTTGCTTCAACTCCTTTTGTCCTGCTTTTATGAAGTATTGTATTTTAATTTTACATTGGTCTCCTCACAGAGTATCCTAATCGTTATCTTTGGTATTTGTACATATTCTTTTTTGTAAAAAGAGAAAGTCTATTTTTGTAATATTGATAGTATGAGCAAGAGATTCATTCCCTCTTTTTCAGTTTTGTCATTTTGGAATATTTAGGACGGGAAAACTAGGGCCCTGTACATAGCCGTTATAATAAGGCGAAGGACTGCCTAGTCTTTGAAAGCCTGGAGTAACAGGAGTGCGTATATTTAGAGCTATTTTGGGACTGTAAGGGTTTTTTGGAGTTCCAGGTCTCGACATCTTTGGCACAGTATCATCTACAATTGGCCCCTCAGCTTGATAAATAGAATTAGGGTGGGAATTATCAAAGGGCCTTGGATATAGATGAGGATCCAAAGTTTCTGACCAAGAACTAGTATTATGTGCTGGGACGTTACCCGGCGTTAACACGCGACTAGGTAATCTGTATGGAGTAGGATTTTCTGATGACCAAGTATTCTGGATATTCTGATATAGAGGTGACGGAAAGCCTCTAGCCTCGAAAGGTTTTAAGGATGGTGCTGGGGATGCAGACCGACTAAATCCCATATCTGCAGGATTCTGCAAGAGTGGAATGTTCGATCCATAGTCACTGGATAAAGTGGCTGTTGCTTGAATACTGGATTTGTCTCTTTGATGACTGTACACAGGATTAGGTGACGGAGACCAAGATGCGTATATATTGGGAGTTAGTGGTAGATCTGGAATTGGCTCTCCAGATATTGGGTCAAATATTTTAGGTAATGTGGCTTCTCGGATTGGGGTTATATTGCCTCTGGCAATTGCTTTAGCCCCCGCGTTCTGGCGTTCCCGTTCTTCTTCCTCGATTGCCTTATTCACTTTTACACTCACAATCTGAGCAAGTCTTGTGTTGATTTTTCGTTCACAATAACGAGATAGTCCACCATCTGATTTTGGTATATAATGCCAAAGGAAGAGTAAATAGGCAAGGAAGGCGAAAAGCAAACGTAGAGCTCCAAACCCCCAAATAATCAGAGTAAAGGCCATAGCTGAGAGGATTATAACTTGATGATCATCCTTATTAGCAAGAATACCGAGATTTTTGATAAAAGTCAAAATGCCCATGCCTACATCAGATTGATCTGAATCGTACTGTGGCTTAAGAACTGAGTAGAGAGTAAGAGCATTTATTACTTGACGTGGACCTTGGCAAAAAACTATTCGAATCCATGCTAAAATATGAATTAGACTTATTTCAAAATGATGAGAGACTTACTCACTCTGAAAAGAAAAGTAAGCAAACAAAGCCACATATTCAGCTCCTTTTTTCGATTTTGTCAATTCTGCGAAAACTAAAAAGCGTTTCCAACCACTTCTAAACCTAGCAGATTGTAATCTGGCAGCAAGAGAGTCTAAGTAACTCTCTGCTACAGCTCCCCTTCTGATTACTCGCATCGCTCGCACCTGTTCAAATGCCAAATTTATAAGCGACGCAATGATACAGATAGAGAAAATCCACTTTGAAATATTGAAAGGAATGAATGGATCGACTTCTGAGGTCCACCGATCGTATGCCAAAAGATTTACAGCTGTAAATGTATCAACGGCATATACAGCTCCTGATATGAACAAAGAAGCCCAAAGGTAGGCATATCCGATGGGATTAAAATAGGATGTCGAATGGAAATCGTTTAAACTCTATTTACTGTTAGAAGGTTTGATTCACTTCGTTAAAAGCATGAGGTAGGATTTAGAACACACAATAAATTCCCATTTCTGTTCTGGACGGATATGTTCCGCTTTAATCCGACCCGAACACCCCATCGACTAGAACGATAAAAACGTAGCGTAATTTGCTCAACAACTTATCGATAATATTTTTGCGAGTGAGAAGCAAGTTGGATGAAACTGAAATATTATCTTGCTTACAATTTTAGGTTGCAATCGCTATTAGAAAGGAATGGACTTGTCTCCCATGAGAATGACAACAGTAAGGAATGGAGCTCAGTATTACGAGCTAGTGGGTAAGGTTTGAAAAGTGATAGAGGCTGTGATAAGTGCACAGATATTCTGAACGGATGAGGTTGGGTGGCCAAAAGATCGGATGAAGGATGAAGAGGATTTGCTATTGTTGGCATCTCAAGTCTATTCATCCTAGGAGCCGTAAAGCTTAACTTGTTTGATCGTTGCTGGTATGTTTTCACGAAGGTATTAAGACAACATTGAATAAGCGGATTACGAACCAGTCCAAAAGCGCTGATCTAAGGTGAGAGAGGTGACCAACGTGTCACCGGTATTGATTGATAAGTGCATCAGTCGATCCAATATGATAATGCATCTTTTTCACCTTGGCAATCCACACTTTTCTAAAAAAATCTGCGCTCAACAGTCGAATAAAGTTGAAGCCATTGGTGATAAATGACTAACTCAGGTACTTGTCCGGTCTTTCGCCCTGGAATTCTGTAACGGCGGCCAACGCTATAGTGACAGTTGACTGGCTAGCAGGGATTATCTGAAACAAAATTGCCGGATCCACTATCCCTACCCTAGTCGTTACTGGGGCCAGGGTGCCAAAATAAATTCTGATTTAGATTTGTTCCCTCTGTCGTGTGCAGGCTGAATCTAGGCTACTAAACCCTTGCTATAGGGATAAATAGTTCGAAGTTTTGCTACGAGCTCTGGTTGGCTTAATTGCTGGCTGGAACCAATCATTATAGACTAGCTCATTTGGACCCACTCTCTAAAATTGAGGCTGTGGCCTTATCTGGTCAGCTCACGCCCGACAAGGCCAAATTTACTCAATTCTCATATGTGAACTTCTAGTACAAGCGAGATGAGATTTAATCTAGAGACGGACGGATATGTTATTCATTCACTATCTCAGGTATGAGAGATTATCATCATTCGCAGTTTGGCCCCCAATGGAAGGGAAGGAAATCTGCATTAGATAAATCATTTTTTCTCTCGGTTGTGTAATTGCCGCGTTTCAGAAATATTTTGAATATTTTATGACGAAGCCACTTGATTGTAACTTAGCTGGAGCCTGCTCCCGCCTTCAGCCTGTTTTAGCCTTAACCCACCCTGCTCGAATTGCAGTGCAATGGAGGTACGAGGAACATTCCATCCGGGAGACGGAGAATAACGTTTTGATGTGCCTCTTTCCGAAGCGAGGCATATCCAAGCGAGTGGCCCACATATTCCTCAAAAGCGTCAACTTATCACTCGCTTCCATTCGATTCTTGTAGGCTAGAGACGCCTGTGGGTGCACGGGCCACAAAAGGGTCTAGAGTTGTGAATCGAAAGGAGCCAAACCTTGAGCTACGACACTTTGCACGTTAAATCCAAATGATCTTGTGTCAAGATTCTTTCCCATCCAAAAAATAGCTAAGAGGCTGTTCTACATAGATCTTTCCCGTGACCCGCCTCTCAGTGTGAATTACAAGACCATTTATCATGTAGAAAGAACATAGCATGTTCATTCCTCTCTGGATAGAGCAGGCGTGGGAAAAGAGAGAATTATTTTATTAGTTTTGAAGAATAGTTGTCATTTTATCGTTGGTTTATTGTTATTTAGATGCTGCTATTAGGGCTAGTCAGACTAGAATTTCGACCAAGTAGAGTAGTAGTATACTACCTTCGCATACAGCCCCGTTTTTCAACCCCTTTGACACGTGAATTTCTTGCACGGTTTGTCGTTAAATTTCTTACGAAAAGTTCAACGTTTCTTAACACTCACATTCAAAGCCCAATATCATCATTATATCATTAGAAGTTGAAATTTAAAATTGATATCACCACTTTCTCGTTAGGTTCAAATTTAATGAAGTTATGCTAATTATCAAATACGGAGAAAAGCGAAAGTTATGAAGTAAATAAAAAGTAGTGATTTTTCTGCTTATAGGAACAAATTAGAAAAGCTAGTCTCTCTTGAGAAACACCATTTTACTTTCTAGAAATTAAGTAATAAGTATAAAAACGAATTCGATAGCTATGTACAAATTTTTATACGCTCAAAATTCTAACTCTGAACGGCCCTATTCTTTCCCATTTTCACTAATATTGAGCATAATCGAATTCAAAGATAAAATAATACCAACATATTATAGGCAGTGTTACAGTGGATGCACGGCCCATAAAATTCGGCTCTAGCCTTGAGACTTTGAATCAAATTCATAAATTCACAAATCTCTAATGTCGCTTCCTATGTTGTCAGGCATAACTCGAGAGCCATTCTCAAAACTTACGAGAAACTCTTACGCCGCTCATCATCTAAGCCACGAATACCAACATGTGTTTAGATAATTAATCATTTGGTAACTTTTATATACCTAATAATATATTAGTTAGCACTTATACATACCTATTTATATTTAGGCACTTACACTTACCAAGTCAGAATCATCCTTGCTAACTAAACCATACAAGGAGTTTTGAATCTTTCCCATTGAGTGGTCAACGGCACTAGACTCAGCTAATTATGAAGGTTATCCAAACAAGTTTTCATAATTATCAACTTTGAACTTCTACAAGACCAAAAAAAGACATTTTTCTCAAGTATTGTGATCATTATCACTACCTAAGATGTCTCTGTAAATAAGCCCATAATTAAAGTTCGTAATTAAAAATGCTAACGCTTGATAGAAAAGAGGTTCTAAATATGAATATAATAGCTTTCCATAGTGGTTTGAAATATGTATACAGCTTTATAGTACATACTTAAAAGCACTCTTGAACAATGTGAATACTTCTCATAACTTCACAACTTCACAGTATTATTTTGTCATATTGATAAGTAATAGCCTCGTAGGACATCACTAAATTGAAGCCTTCAGTTCACATCCTGGATCTCGTCATAAAAGATATATGGGGAAGGGCATCAACTATCGTTGTTCCTATCAACTTAAAACTTGACTTAGATAATGAACGTACTAAGGTCTAATAAAGTTTGTCTAACGAGTTTCATCAACTATATTCGTTGATTATCGTGAGATGGCTGAAGCCTCACCGTTATATCAGCTTGTAGTAGATTGACCTAAATATAAACTAAGAACAAGCCTTAAATAATTCTTCACCAAGTGAAGTTTTGCAGTAGCAAAAAATCTTCACTGATCTAGATTAGAAGAAAATTTTGCTACGAGTAGTTCTGTTAATATGATTTTGTTGTTTGTAAAAGACTGAGGGTTAAATTTTAGCTCTAAGTTGATAACATGATGCTTACAGATGATGCCTTCAAGTATTTATATCCACCACATTTTTTTCAATTAAACTATAAGAGTAGTAGCAATAGCAGTAGCATCATGGATCCTGAATCAAATTATCGGAAGGTCCATCATAATTTGAGAAATACGGCTAGAGGCAAGTGGCATTTAGTCTTTTAAGCCTGTGATAATGCAAAAAATTGACTTCCCACTCTATTTTGTTCTTATATAATCTCCAGTTATCTTTCAGCGTTAGATCACAATAAAATCTTAGGTTTTTCCATAGAGGTTACCCTCGTATTTTACTTAGATAACGCTGAAATATTTTCTGAAAGAAAATCGGAACGTTACTAATCCAATATGAAAAAGTTTTATCTTGCCTCAACAAAGAGGAAAAAGTATATGACCACAAATAATCTCTCCTTATGACCAAAGAAACAAACTACCTCTAGTTTGTGTTTGATGAAATATTGGGAAAGCGTCAGAGTAGATTCTGGAAATTTTCTGACATGGTACTTGGAGAGTAATCCGGAGACGTATAAGGCACTTGGAGCTTAATTTTTCATTCATCTAAGTAGATTCATTCTTTATCCGGGAACACCTTCATATGCAACCGATTGTTGCCTACGAAGTCTACGTCCTTCTCTACGGTTACGAGCTGCTTTTGCCAAAATGGTTAGCGCTGTAAGAACAAGAATTATTATTGCCGCAGTTGTGGGTATCTAGACTTTTGGTTAGTTCAGTAAATACTTAAATGAGTTTGAAAAGAGATAAATGGGGTAAGGAGCAGCGCGAAAGCTAACCAATAGAGTTCTTTTTCTTATTGTCTCTAAAGTAGTTCGATTAGCAGCATATGGACAAGTATTATTCTTGCCTCCTACCACCCAACACCCTTCAACATCTCGACTTTCAAAGGCTACCCAACACTTAACTTCTCCACCCCAATCTACTTCGTTTCGACGCATTTCTTCAAGGAGATACGCATTCTCTAATGCAGTACGTGGAGCGGCAAAATTATATCCTTGCGGACACATTTTATGTGCTAAATCAAATGTTGTAGCTCTTTGCGAAATCAACCATTTATAGGGCTGTCCGTTTGCTCGGCAAGCGGCAAATACATTTTGTGAACAGTTTGCAACGGTCCAGCGACCAGAGAGGGAAAGATGAGCGGTCGCACAACGATAATGAGAATCAGTGCTATCAGCGGTGCTAGATATTTTGTAGCTCCGTGGTTCATCCGGAGCCCAAGACCAGCTAATACTGTTTATATAGGTGCGATATTGCAGTGGATCTACAGCAGTCGTATTAAGAAGATTATTATGTAAAAATGGAGAAATGCCACAGATGTTGATATTCGATGTTAAATAGAGAAGTGAATCGAGATCTATTTATGTTAGGTTTAAAGCTTTGTTCAACGCTTATGAAATTCTTACTGTCGGATTTACTCGTGGGGTATAAAAAATTAGAGAATTGTGGCTCGATTGCCCAGGATGAATTGACTGATGAAATCACCTGTGTCTCATTCTTCAGGAAGCACCCCTCAGTAAGCTCTCCGTTGCTCGTTATACTCATGTTGATGTTTTCATTTTTCAGATAATTGCTTGGAAAAATTATCTCTGTATCACCACTGAAGTTATACTTAGACATTTGGGAGTCAATCGACCCCCATCCAAGTAAGACACGCTTGCCAAGAGCAAATTCAACATAGCTTTCAGCAGGCCAGCCATCTTCAGAATAAAGAACTCCATCTTCATCCACATTTTCAATATAATAATCCGATGAGGTTTTGTATCTTTGAGTCACTTTATACCAAGACTCGTTTAAATTAGCACGATCATTTTTTAAATTGTCAGGCGTGTAAAGATAAGATGAAAAATTTAGAGATAAAGTTTGTCCGACAAGGTTATCATAATTTGGAAGTATTTTCGGAACGGATTGTATAAAAACTGTCGAGTTTTTTATGGTGGAAGAGTGTAGATTCAGAATAATGAAAATAAGGTGAGCTTCAAGAACACTATCTGTTTTTTTCAAGTACGCCAAAAGTTGTGTTGTGAGTAATTCTAGATTCAATGATTCTGTACACGTATAGGGTTCGATAGTTAGCACCTTTTGTTCTAATATGGTTGTAGCATTTGGTTGAGAGTTCACTGATGGTGTTGTATCTCCTTTTCCCTCTGAAGTCACTTGAAAAATAAGATCAGAATTTGAGGATGACCTAGCAGAGACTAAATTTGTTGTACGATCACTAGTTGTGATCAATGTAGGTCTATCAGGAATCTGGACATCCAGAGGCGGTGACTTGGGGAGAGTAGAAGGGCACAGAGAAAATTGATTTTTCTCTTGGTCCCAGTATATATCAATTTCAAGTCTTCGAAAGCCTAGTTCTAAAAGATTCTGAAGGCAGCTGATAAAGTCTTTGTCGATGTATATGTTATTTGAAAAGCATGCAGATGTTACCGAGACTCCAGGATTTGTGACAAAATTAATTGGGACTGTTAAGCTAAGATCCCTTTCCGACTAATACAGTAAGTATCTATAGTGTAAAATTTAATTACTGCATAGCCTTTTTTATCTCTTACCAGAAATAGTGTATTTGATCGGTGTTGAGCTTCAGCCAAAGTTTCAAAACGATTCCCAATCATTCCTTATATTTGTTAAAGAATAAGAATTTATAATCAATTGATGATAAGAAAAACTATCAGATATCCAGTTCCATCATTACTTTGATGGTAGCTATATGTCTACAATTTATATTGCTGTTGTCAAAATTTTAGTAGTCATTGGCATGAGCATATATGCTTTCCCAATGCATTGCGCATTATAGAGAGCCATATCCCTGATAAATTAAAGTTCCTTCAACTCTCTAGTAAAGTAGGAAACTTAAAGGGGCTAATGATTCCCCCTCCTCTAACCTGGATAAGAAAATGATTAATTGGCAATTAGCTCAAAATCTAGACAAGGGTCCTAAATTCTGCCACATTTTTATGAGCAAAAAATATTTTAAATAGTTCGCGAAATTCATAGCCTTGGAGTTTGTATATCATGTTTCATTTTTGTGATAATTCGAAAGATCGCGTACTAATGAATAGAAATAAGTCTCAAACTTCACGATTGATATGTTTCCAGAAGGCTTATTTGGGATTAGAAAAAGATGATATTATAAAGCTGGCACACAAATTGCAACTTATCAAGCTACAGCTTGACCCCTTGTCAAAACAGCAATACACAAATGCCACTACTTCTTTGATTTGCTCGAGTACAAGCAAATCTACAACAAAAGAGCAGCAATACACAACTGCCACTGCGGTCTCAAAGGCTCAAGTTCCTGCCAATCTACTCAGACAAGGTAAGTTTCTAAGACTATGATATATTTTTTGCTATATTATCACAGATTTACTTATGTGAATGAGAATACCAATGTAAAACAGAATGTAATAGATTAAAATATAAAAAAGCTACACTTTTACAAGCTCATACTCGAGTCAATGGGACTGCAGTGGCAGTTGCGTAACTCGTGCTTATGAGACCCTGTTTTATATATATATCACGTGCACAAATATACTGCCATGGCACATTATTTCCTTCGTTATATTTTTACTTTAGTATTGAATTGCCATATAGAAACCAGATGACATCTACTTTTACTAGGAATCTGTACATACACGAAATCATCACCGACGATACTTATCTATTTAACATTACACCCTTCTAACTAAGACTGAAATCACTATCTAATGAATCCATGGCGCCGCCAGGTACGAGGCGCGCACTGCCCCCAGACCCCCCAGATATTGGAAAACGCATCACCAAACACAAAGTGCCGATTAACAAGACCAACTCCAGTCGTAAACTTAGCCGTATGCCTTCTTATACTAATGAAATACACCGAAAAGCTGAGGCGATTGAAAAAGGACTTGAGGCCCAACAGCCAGTAGAGGATATTACCGAATCGATGGAGATTCAATACGAGCCCGTTGCAGGAAGAACCTCTATGTCTGCAATAAATCTATCCCAAGAGTCACAACTAGCAAATCAAACCGATAAATTTGACAATGTGTCGTCCACAGGTATCAAAGAGAATTTCCGCATGGCATCAAGCGATCTCGATTTCGCTGAAGACCCCTTCGATGAATCTCTCTGCTACGATGACCCTCCTCCCCAAATAGGACTGAGCGAAGACGTGCTGAATAAAATTACCGACGTTGCAGCTCAAAGAGTTAATGAAGCTAAAGATACGTTCAGACCTATCGCTAACATCCTGTACTACCACTGCAGACTTGCTCCAGACTCCCTTCCAGCTAAGCAAGCTTCAGCATTAAAGAAGTTTAGTAAAGAGATCATGCTCGTAGCAAAACGCCACTTTGAGGCCTACGTAAGAGGCGTACCTGCCCAGGCATGCAATTATGTAAACAGTGAAGAAAAAATAACTGCAAGCAACCACAACATCGGAAAGACTAAATCGTAGCCCAGCTACGCACAGGTTGCAACTACTAGAACCAAAGCCACTCACCAAAATGTAGCTCTAGATAATAATATTGTGCCCCGCTATAAGAAAAATGCTAAATCTAATACTGATGATCGTCCACTCCTCCGCCTATCCGAGGGAGATAAGCTACGGTCACTATCACCACAAGCTCTACTAACCCATTTGAAGACTAGCCTCGGCCCCGACGCTCATCTCCTAATTAATGCACAGATAACAAAATCAAGGTTTGCTCTCTGCTCCAAAGCAGGTGAATCCTCCGCCTTAAAAGATAAGATTTCTTCCATAAGCCTCATGAGCAATATCACCATCGACAATGCAATGCCTTGGAAATCTTACAGGATCCAAAATGTCCCAAGGAGCTATGGCACTTTAAGCGACAATTACGAACACCAGCTCATCCCAGTTACAACAACGGCTTTATCTGATGCACTCACTGGTGCTATTGGAACCACACCAACATCTGTTAAACCCTCTCAAGAAAATGATATAAACCCTAACACTTTCTCCACATCATGGATAGTTCGTTTCTCCGAGGCACCTGAAAATCTTCACCGAGTTCTATTTCCTTTTGGATGTAGGACTGCGACTAGAGAACTCCCGCGCCGCCAAGCTACAGTCCAATGCTCTCGATGCTGGCTATGGCACAACAGCCGGACCTATGCGTCTTCTCCAAAATGCCGCCTCTGTGGCTCCTTACAACACACAGAAATAGACCACACCAACTTATGCTCGGCCCAAGCTGGGCATGTATGTCCATCAAGATGCATCCATTGCCATGGCCCACACGCTGCAGACTACAGTAATTGTGATCTCCGCCCTAAGCCCTCAGGTCCTCCAAAAACCAAATCGCAGGTGAGCGCTATACGACGTATCAATGCAGAAGCTCGCATGCGCCAACAAGCAGAACTCGGCTGTGTTAAACCTACCACTGACCCTTCACCAATCACAACCGCGACATCAACTCAAAATATCACCGCATCGCCCACAGCAGGCAACAAATCTCATCCAAATACAGCGAGGTCTAACAATCTCTACGCAGTCCTTGATACAGTCGAGCAGGGCAATGACCAAATCGTTTCTCAATGATCAACTCGCCCCTTCGTAAACCCTCCAAAAGTCCGCTAAAAATCATATCTGTGAATGTTGGCTGTAGGGCTCAAGCCCACGAAATAGCACTTAACGAAGCCAATCAAATCTCGCCCGACGTTATACTAGTACAAGAACCACATATATTCAGCGATCGCTCCAGATGCATCACAAAACGTCATCCATCCTACGAAACCTTTTCACCAAATGAGGATTGGACACCCTCTCGACCCAGAGTAGTGTCTTACGTCCGGAAGGAGTCTTACCTACGTTCCGAACAATGTCACACAAAACTATCCAACGACTTGCTCTTTCTTCGACTCATATCACCTCCGGGAAAACACTTGCACATTATAAATATTTACAACGCCCCTGCTGGCTCTCCAAGTAGCAGTGCTCTACACTTACTTTACTCGCTATTTCCCATTTCAAAACAGTCTACTCCTTATGGGCGACTTTAACCTACACCACACTAGGTGGCAACCATCATGGTCTCCTAGCCCCTCTCCTGGCGCCGAAATATTCACAGAATGGATAGATGAAAATGGACCTACTCTTCTCTCTCCTATGGATAAAGCAACACACGACCGCGGCAATGTGCTTGATCTAGTTTTCGGCTCTGCTTTTCTAATCTAAAAGGCGAAGTGCACCCTGGCCCCACATCTAGATACTACCTCTGATCACGCCACGATACTCACATCAATTAACTGGTCAGGCTATATTGAACCCGTCCTCATATTCGCGCATCGGGGATGGTGTTGTAATCTTCCAAGCAGGTCGTTTGATCTTCCAGAAACGCATACCTCTCAATTCATAACTTAGAATCTTTGATACTGAAGCCGCAGCTGCTTTAGTTGCATAGGAAGCAGCTTTTAATCTTCCTACTACACGTTTAGCCAACAATTTCTAGGTCCTTGTTGATAATCTTAATGTCGCCCGATAGCATATGCTGCGCGCTCGGGACACAGAGATTTTACATCCTACCATACTCGCTTCAACCATGACTCCGCCCATTTAACTTGCAGCTGCGGCAAACCCAAGTCAATGAGACATTTCCTACACTGTAGAATAACTACTTTAAAACTACCTAAACCACCAAAGAGATCCATACATATAATTAAGTTCCTCCTTGGGACAACTACTGGAGCATCAAAACTTGTACTATGGTTTGATAAAACAAAATTTTTCACTGATATCTATCCAAAAAAACCATTGTAATCAACATCGCATTAAATAAAAAACTTTCCTACTCTTCCTTGAAATAATTTGACTTCTAATGTCATCTTATCCTACTCCATTTTCTTTACTATACAGACAAATTTCAATACATGTCATACCCTCCTGTAGTAGCTTCATCCTTTCGGCAAGACGATGTTTTAAGTCACTTGACACCGCATTAGTTTTCTTTTTTTAAGCTTTTTCTTCTCTAGCTTTAGAAATTTGGAAGCTTCAGACTTCTAGAGCAGTAAGCTCTAGCGTCCTCTGCCCAATCGGGTCTAGTCTAATTAATTATTACAGTAGTTAGACGTTAAATATAAAACAAACAAACAAACAACTTCAGTTAGTATTAGAGTAGAACTCAAGCATCTCGATATATCTTAGTTTTCCGCTGTGATATAATCTTTATAATAGGTTATGAGCCTGGGGTTTTCGATTCATAGATATATCCACGGATTATCAACATCCTTAAATCTTCATCTCTAACGTTAAACTTCTTCACGTTTTCGTCATCCAACTTGTTTTCATAAAACCTGATTAATATCATGATCTCTAACTTTCATGTTGACCCTAGAGCTGTGATTCTCATAGATGGTGTGCCATTTACAACTTGGTTCTCTGACCTACGTGGCTCACTCGCCCAGAAGGCTCTCGTGGGTCATGTCTTTCATAATTATCCAGGTACTCGAGTTAAGAAGGCACCCATAAAACCAGAAAAAGTTGATCAAGACTCTAAGCACCATGAGGAATACTTAGAAAAGCTTGAAATATGGACTTTGATGGACCTGAAAGCTTGTAGCATCATTCTTCGACGGCTTGACCCCAGCATAAGACCAGAGTCCAACAGCTCCAAATGTCCTATCAATTATACAATATGATAGCTGAAACGCATAGGCCGTCAGTATCAATCCCCTACACAACTGCCTATAAAAATCTGCTCAGTATCAAGTTTCGAACCACAGCATCTGACTACTGTAACGAATTTCAACACAATCTCCAAAACTTTCCCAATGCTGCATCAAACATAGAATCATTGGACAAAACAAGAAAATATGGAGTCACAGACGGTATGACGTCCATTATGTTTTTTGAAGGAACATCACATGTCATCTGGCTGGAAACATGGGGGGCTACAGGAGCAATGAATAGGGACCAAAATTCGTTCGCCTCACTTGAACAAATGATGTCCACATTAAGAGCTGTCTCAGGTGAACGACATCTTGTACTACCAACAATAATTGCTGCAGTTGCTCAACGTAACTGTAGCCCAGAAGATCAGTGTCACGTCCACCCTACTCTCAATCATACCAATGAAGAATTTTGCGCTCAAAATCAAGAACTCTATGCCAGGAAAAATAAGAAAGGAAAAACAATTGGTCAAAAGGACGTATCAATGCTGTTATCTCTTTCGAAGAATTAGACAGTGACGACTTCAGTGTAGCAATGACAGCACTCCCGTCAACACACACAGTCGCTGCTAGTATCTCTGGCCTCGAAATCTCAAAACATACATTTATTTGGGACTCCGGCGCCTCTAATCACTTCATTAATGATCGTCAAGCATTCACGAACTTAGTCCAACTAGCAAAGCCCTTCAGCTTTGATCAGGCTGTAACAAAGTCAAGTCTTAGTTATGGAGGCACTGCGTGTTTAAAAATTGGTATCCTAAAGCTCACGCTCTCTGAGGCATTATATTCGTCAAATTCATCAATGAATCTAGTGTCTGCTGGTCGTGCGTATCGCCTTAATAGAATCACTAAAGATCGTGAAAAGAGTAAGTTGGTAAAATTAATTAATGGCACGCAAATTCCTGTCGCTCAGCTAGTATCAATCAATGATATATCCATCATCCTTCCACTCACAGACAATACCCAATACAGCAGCTCACCTCTTTACATGGTGGCCCCTATATTTGCAAAACCTGCCATGGCTAAGTTGAAGAAGCGTTCTAGTGCTGATAGATGGCATCAGCGACTCGGACATGTTGGTCCATCAACACCTCTCCATACATCTTCCGAAGCCATAACTAATAACTCAAATATAACGTAACGTATGGCTCATCATCCTCATCTTTGCGCGATGAAGAAATATCTACTCAGCAATCGCAACCGCAGGAGTACTCAAGTGACCAAGAGGGGTCTGATGAGGAACAATTACATGATCAAGAGTAGTCAGCTGCTAACTCATCTAATCACGAGGAAACTGAAATTATTTATGATACACCAATGCAGCTATTTGAACCTCTAATTTACGCAGGCTAGAAAAGAAATCATTCTCCATCCTCATCACCGCCACATACCTCAAACGATCTCCCTCGGCTAGAATCTCAAAATAGTCTATAAATACATCAAGGAGAGCCGGATAATATTTATGATACCCCAATACTTCCTTTTGAGCCCCCTACTTATGCAAGAAACAAACGAGCCCACTCACCTAGCTCTCAATCATCACCTCTTACCCTAACTATGATTTCTCACCGTGGACGCACTATCCAGCGACAAGACTATATACGATTGAATACTGGAAAAGCTGTGGTTATATTCGAAAAATATAAAGATCCTAAGTCGTGAAACGAAGCAATCACTGGCTCAAATGCAAGCGATTGGAAACTTGCAGCTGAAACTGAAATCTCATCATTAATCTCCACTGGCACAGCAATTATAATTGACCAAAAAGAAGAGCCTAATAATAGGTCAATTATGACTGGAAAATGTATATTCAAATGAGAAATTCTCGCAGATGGTACAATTGAAAAATTCAAGGCTAGATGGACTGCACGCGGATATACCCAAAAAAAAGGGGCTTGACTATTTTGAAACATTTGCTCCTACTCCTCGAGCCGAAACAATAAGACTCCTACTAACACTTGGTCACCATTTAAATTGGTATCGAGTACAAGGCGATATTCCAACAGCTTTCTTAAATCGTGATCTAGATGTTGTATTATATATTCAGATGCCTCAAGGATTCGAACAGAAGGACAAAGTGGTCAAGTTAGAAAAGGGCTTATACGGACTTAAGCAGGCTGCAGCTCTGTGGCATGATAATGTCAAGTCAGAGTTACAGAGAAATGGCCTGACACCAACTGAATCTGATATCTGCCTGTTTTCTAATGCTAAGAAAGGCTTGTTTGTTATACTTCACGTAGATCACTTTCAAATCCTAGGGCCTTATAAAGATAAGATCAAAATACTCGAAAAAGCTCTTCAGCTTAAATTCAAGCTCAAGATTGTCAAGACTGATCAGTTCCTAGGCATTCATCTGAGACATGATGCGGATAATCTGAAGCTGTCCCAAGGACGTTACGCGCGTGAGCTTCTTTCTAGACATGAACTGACTATTTGTAAGCCAGCAGTAACTCCTATAGAATATCGAATGGAAAAATCAGGCGAACCAGGGTCTCCTAAGCGCACAGCAGAATTTAATCAATTTGTAGGTGTCCTTCAATATCTTGCTAACCAAACACGTCCGGATATTGCGTTTGCCACAAATCACTTGGCACGCTTCCCAAGCAACCCCTCCGAAGAACATCTAACTGTGGCAAGGCGAGTTCTTAGATATATTAGTAAAGAACCAGATGCTGGCCTAACATTTTCCAAAAATGATAATCCTGTTTTAGAAGCATACTCTGATTCTGACTTTGCCGGTGATCCATCAACAGCTTGTTCAAGCTCGGGCTCACTCATAAAGCTCGGTAGTCCTATTTGGTGGAAATCACATCTTCAACGAGACGTCGTTTTGTCAAGCACTGAAGCAGAGTACCTCGCACTTAGTGAGACATGCCGACTGGTTACCTGGACTCAAAATATTCTCGAAGAATTAGGATTGTGTAAACTAATAGCTGGTTCAAAATGTACTAATATTCTAGTTGATAATCAATCGACCATTGCACTTGTAAAAAATCATTACAACCACAAGCGCTCACGGCATGTGAATACACGTATCCAATACTGTCGTCAACTGTTTAATCGGGGTCGAATTGATGAGCAATTCATTCAAACTAAGGAACAACAGGCTGATATCCTAACCAAGCCGAATTCGACAGTTAAAATCTTGTAACCGTTATCTCCTTCTATCCAATGTATACATTGAGGGGGAATTTTATGTATTTATGTCACGTCCACATATACATAGCCCCTTGGCACATTACTTCCTTCGTTATATATTTAATTCAGTTAGTATTGGAGTAGAACTCAAGCATCTCGATATATCTTAGTATTCCGCTGAGACATAATCTTCATAATAGACCGCAGTGGCAGTTGCGTATTGCTGCGCTTTTGTTGTAGATTGGCCGGAACTCGAGTCAATAGGGGTAATCAAACCCATAGAACGCAAAGGCAGTATTGTTATAGATCAAACCATATGTTATGTGATTAATTCTTACGTAACCAAATGTACATATAAGTAGATAGAAATCTTAATGGAACTTCATACTTTTTCATTCAGCAGGTTACGGCCCTTTATAGCTTCCATTGTAACAAAACAGTATCAATTCCACCACCGGCCGTGTTATCGTACTCCCGTCTTCACATTTAATTTGAAAAAAAAATTAATTAAATGTAGCAATTAACGCATTCACAATGGCAAATACGGACAAGTCCCCAAAAGATACAATCACAGAAACTAATGATGATTCCATTGTCATACCTTCTGGGGGTATAAAAATTGGTGGTATAACCTTTGCTTCTCACAGCGATTTAAAGACCTCTTACAAAGAGGCATCTAGAAAGACAGAGGTTTGGACTATTTTTGAACGTATCAATAATATAGAAAAACTAGTTCCAATTCCTAAACTGTCAACAAACAACTGGAAATTTTGGCACGAATCAGTTAAAAGATTAATACACTTGACCAAAACTTCGGTTGTTTTCTTTGCCAATTCGCCACTCACTGACGCCACCATCATATGGTCGGCATGGTGGGTCTCTAAACTGAGAGAAGCGGCACCTCATATTAAGGCATCTCTTAGCGAATCCTCGCTTTCTCTCCTAACCGCCATAGTCTCCGAATCACTAATCGCATCTCACGCTAATCTCATGTTTATAAGACAATGATTTTGGGCTTTTTAACCACAAAAAAATATGAGCTTACATGGGTATATCAGAGAATACCAGAAACGGCTAATTGATGTTAAAGAACACTCTAAAATAACTCCCGACATAGAGAACCAAATGAAATTTCTTCTCCTTTCACACATCGTCAAACTAGAACCAGAACTCTCTAATCGCTGTCGTAGAATGATGCATGACGATATTATTTCTGAGTGTTTACAATGGATGTCCACAAACAAGAATAAATTTTGTGATTCCTCCGATAAGATTAAATGTAAGTTTTGTGGCATCAAAGGACACAAAGAAGATGTATGCAGAAAGAAGAAGAAAGCTATGCAAGAAAAATCAAAATCGGAACAAAATAATAATGTTTTATCAATTAGTGACAAATTAGATACTACGGCGTTTCAATTAGATACAGCAGCAGATTGCCATGTGTCAGGAAATAAAGATGATTTCTCCTCCTATTCTAATAAAATTCAAAGTGTTTGTGTTGCCGGAGGAGGTCAAGTATTGACAGCTGGCTGTGGTAATCATATTTTCCCATCAATTGACAATAAAACAGAAATATTCTGTGGCGCCATATATATGCCTGGTCAGAAAAACCGTATTCTTTCAACAGCCCAACTAGAAAAACGAGGTTTCTCTATCCAGTGGCCTTCCAATTATGGTGACATAAAACTCATTCGTTCAAACGGTACAACATGCGCGATATTTTGTCGTATATCTGGTAGATTGATTTATCTACCCTTAAATCCAGTTTTAAATCAAGCATATTCAATAAGTCGTGATTGGCATAATATTTTTGGTCATCCAGGTCAGACAGCCCAGGATAAAATGCTAAAATTTGTTGGTGTAAAAGAAAATAAATTCCCATCTGACTGTGACATATGTTCCAAGGCTAAAATAACCAAATGTAAAGGCCATGGGTCACTTCGCAATGTATTAACATTCGGTGAAGCTATTCATATGGATCTAGTCGGAGGACAAAAGACCTTGTCTCCAACTACTACAGATTAATCGGTTCCCCATGCCTCTTGGTTTCTTTTAGCAGTAGATGATTACACTTCTTGGAAATGGGCATGGCCGATTTATAACAAGAAAACTGTCCCTACACAGATTAAACATCTTGCACATTTGAAAAATAAGTTCAACTCCATCCCTAAAAAAATGGAATCGTGGAAAGAATTGTGCGTACTGCTACAGAAAAAATGCGGTTACTTCATTTGCAATCAGGATTACCAATCAAATTGTGGCCTATTATTCTTGATGCCGCTATTAATATTCTTAACATCACACCTAACAAAGTAGCACCTCAGTCATCTTACTATACTATCTTTGAAAAACATCCCGAAATCAAGCATTTGCACCCTTTTGGCTGTCGTGCTTACTGGCTTGAGCCAGATAGAAATAAATTAAATTCCAAAGCTAAAGAGGGGATTTATGTAGGAACAGAATTCACAGGAGGTCACTTAATCTTAAACCCAGAAACAAATAGAACAATAACAAGACGTGATATTCGTGTTCAAGAATCCTCCTTTCCTCTTCGTAATCAAGTACCTACACTACATTCCAGTAACCAGGCCACAATTAAATCAGCACTATCTGGACCTAAGGCAAAATTTTGGAATAAAGAGTTTTGATAATGAACTTGAAAACATGAATCGCAAAAACGTCTGGACACTTGTTCCCCGTTCTGAAGCAACAGGCAAAATTATGACCGGTAAATGGACTTTGAAAGAAAAGTCAGATGGAACATTCAAAGCCAGATGGTGTGCTCGAGGTTTCTCTGAACCATACGCAAATAATACGTATGCTGACGTTCTTGCTCCAACAACATTGCGCTTGTTACTAGCATAAGCAGTAGCTCATAATCTTCATATCCATCATATTGATATAACAGTTGCATTCCTCCATGCTGAAATTGATCGCCCAATTTTCATTGAGCAACCACACGGTCGTGAACAATCTAGAAATCTCGTCTGTAAATTACATAAACCCATCTATGGATTAAAAACAGCGCCTAAAAGATAGCAAATAAAATTACGACAAGTTCTAAATAAAATGGGCTTTCTTTCCCTAACAACTGATCCAAATATATATTTCGATGCAATGACACCATCATATCAACTTATGTTGATGATTTCATGATCATCCTATCATCTCGTGCTGATATTAATGAA
Source organism: Oidium heveae (assembly GCA_003957845.1). Classification (NCBI taxonomy): domain Eukaryota; kingdom Fungi; phylum Ascomycota; class Leotiomycetes; order Helotiales; family Erysiphaceae; genus Oidium; species Oidium heveae. Next base: position 26,994 of record QVIK01000493.1, read on the forward strand.
ACTATCAATAAATTGGCTAGTACATTTAAACTCAAAAATTTAGGAACTATGACAAAATTCCTCGGAATTACTATTCAAAGAAATGCTCATGGAATACATATTAGTCAAAAAGACAAAATTGAAAACCTATGCGAAGACATGAAAATGGCCCACTTTAATGGTGCCATTACACCAATCTCTGATGATAATCTCATCGATCGTGACATAGATGTTGCCTGTTCCAAAGATGACGCTACTCTATATAGATCTGCGGTTGGTCAACTATTACATATTGCTAATATGACTCGGCCGGATATTCAGTATGCAGTTAATCGACTATGCAGATACGTTCGCAACCCTTCACAAAACACTCTTTTGTCACTAAAACATCTGGTGCGTTATGTTTCTGTTGTAATTGGTAGATGTCAGTCTAAGCTAGTCACATGACATTGGTTCCACACGATCCCATGTATATATATATCTCCGTTGATCAGTATGTATTTTAGATGTAGTAGAAAGTAATAATATATCGATATTCAAATACAAGAGTTTCACGCACTAAATCAGCAAGCCTCTTATTTTCAAAAGGTATTAATCCTCTACTCACAGCGTCATCAGACAGCAGCTGGGGCAACATAAATTCCCCTAAAGGTAAAACGGGCGTCTTCTTCTTTGTTAATGAATCTCCAATCTCATGGTGGTCAAAGAAGCAAACAGTTATAGCACAGAGCACCTGTGAGGCTGAATATGATGCACTTAACACACTTTCTGTTGCAGAGCAATGGATCTGTCCTTTATATAATGAACTATTTCAAACTAACAATGGACCAATCATTACTGAAATCGACAATACAGCCTCCATTATAACAGCCACCACCGATAAAATCTCTGCTCGAAATAGACACTTTCTCTCATGCGGCACTCCACCGTTCGAGACTCAATAAATAGTAATCTCATTAAATTAAAATATACCCCTACTGATTTTTGTAAAGCAGATGGACTGACCAAAGCACTCCAATGGCTAAAACACGCCTCTCTCTGTAATCAAATCAAATTGGATCTAAACCATTCAGTTTTTGGAGGAGTGTTATAGATCAAACCATATGTCATGTGATTAATCCTTACGTAACCAAATGTACATATAAGTAGATAGAAATCTTAATGGAAACTTCATGCTTTTTCATACAGCACGTATACTACTTTTGCGTACAACTCCGTTTTTTGCACCCCTGCAATACGTGAATTTCATGCACGAGATGTCATCCTGATCATCATGAAAATGTCAACTTTTCTCTACACCTGAATTCGAGCCCCAACATCATTATTTTCATATGGTAAAGTTGGAATTTAAAATTAGTATAATTACTTTCTATTGAAATAATAATTTAGTGAAATCTCTGTCATTAAAATATACCAAGGAAAGCAAAAGTTATGAAGAAAACAAAAAGCAGTGATTTTTCTGCTCGCAGAATAAAAATAGAAGCTGATTTCCATTGAGAAACACTTTTTTATTTTCTAAAAAAAATAAAAAATAAAGTATAAAGATAAATGCGACAGCTATATCAATAAAAATAAATTAATTGAACAAAAAATGATAAAGATATGGTGATGAGTGTCAGAACGTGTTGTGAAGTTGATGATTTCGATGGGGAATTTGATTATGAATCGTGCATGAAATTCACGTGTTGCAGGGGTTCAAAAAACGGAGTTGTACGCAAAAGTAGTTTACTGCTTTTTGGTCTTATGGATTTGATTACCCCTAATGACTGCGATTGCCATTGTAGGCTACAAGATTAATACGGCTTACAAGCCGTCACACTCTTCGTAGATGATAAATATGCTTAAAAGTCACACTGAGGTTTTATCATTTGATACAACCTTTTAAGTTGATCGGTTCAACTTATCTCTTCTACAGTGTATCGATGTAACCCCTTACAACACCAACTTCCGTTCTTTCTTCTGTCTTTTCTCTGACGAAAAAAAAAGGCCACTTTCCAATAGGCTTTGGCTTAATTCAATAAACTTCGACGCATGTATGCAATTAAAAAACTTTCAGTGATCTTGATTGACTTTGACAAAAGCTTTCAGAAGGCATGAAAATACCACATATTTTCAATCATATCAACGTTATGAATCTTTGGTTTCTGATGGTAGGAAGTGACGATGATGTTGCAATATAGGACGACAATACGAATTAAACAATTTAAAATAACAAAAAATAGTTAGGATGATGCTTGAATTAGATGAACTTTTGATGTTAAAAACTCATGGGATGATGTAAACTTCTTAACGTGATCTTTGAATGTATATATCTAAGTTGCCATTTTCCAGTGAAAACAACATCGCTCCTATACATAAAAAACGAACGAGTAGCAAATCAAATTACTGCAGTAATGATCAGACCAAAGGCTAAGCGAGTTTGGTGCCAGATTATCAGTGACTGGTGCCAGAATACAAAACTCGCCTCCGCAATTTCGTTAAGAAACAAGCGAACAGCACCTCCTGAAACAATCCTTTCACTAATTATCCTCTCGCCCTTACACGTCAGATTACTAAGTCCGGTTTGGTAAAAGACGCCTATCTCCTCCTTCACTCTCTTTGCCTTCAAAACAGAACTTCAAACATGCCTTAACAGCCACTATCCGCTCTTGTTTATAACACTCTAGAGAACGTAAATACAGCAGTTGACGCTCATGCTCGTGTAGAAGGTTATGAGCTCTGCGTACAACGTACAGAACGAGCAGGAGGCAGGAATGATGGCAAGATCAAGTCTGTTGCTCTGTGCTGTGCACATCCAGGGAAAGTCCGCGCTGCTTCTGAAATTGTCCACAAACATAATAGAAGCAGCCTAAAGACCAACTGTAAATTTCAAATTACTCTCAGTAAAGCTAAAACTGAGCTTTTCACCTAGAGTGTGGAAGTATCCTTTGGAAAGCAAAATCACGAGGAGTTCATGCATCCTTCGGCTCACCCTAAGGAATAGACCTTCAACGGGCAGAACAAACCTCTCACCTCGCACTTGCTCGAGCGGGTGTACCGCCTAAACGAATCCTGACGTGTCTGCGGTAGAACGACTCAGACCTATATGCAACGCGGCAAGACTTGTACAAAGCGCGTAGGACAAACAGATGTATTACGCTAGAGGAGCGCACACTGCTGCAAGCATCACTGGAGCAACTCGCAATCGCTCAAATTTTCCACCATTACAAACAAGATAACGAAAACCGGTTGATCCATTAGTCCATCTTGTCGACTTCCACAAAAAAAGATTTTTAAATAGTATGGCCGAGGCAAGATCAGGTTGCTGGATTCAACCTATAAAACAAATCGATATGGCTTTCCTTTACTGCATTTCGTTGGCATTACTTCGAAAAACTACACGTTCACACCTTGCTATTGTTTTCTCCGGCAAGAAACAATCCATGATTACCGGTGGGCCCTCAGAAAGCTGGCTGAACTGTTCACAGGATTTGACTTTACACGACCGACTTTTGTGAAAGATCGGGGGCTAGCTTTGATGAATACGCCCTCGGAAAATTTTCAACAAAGTAAAGCTCTTTCGTGCCGCTGGCATATCAATAAAAACATTCTCACCAAGCAAAGAAATTTGTTCGCAACAAGCGAGGCATACAATGAATTTACAGCAACGTGGAATTCACTGATAAACGCCCAAGCGGAAACAGTGTCCGAATTTCAAGTTCTGCAATAGTAAGAGACGGTAGCAGCAGGCATCATGAATTAGCTGACAACAACTTGGCTGCGGTACAAGGATCGCTTTGTCAGCGCTTGGTTATGTGGTGTTCCTCACCCTGGGCATACGAAAACATCAACGGTGGCAAGCGCTTATGCAGCTTTAAGAAAATGGATTGCGACGTCAACGAGTGAGCTTTTATCTGTAGATACAGTGATTAAGCTTGCATGCGAAAGGCAGCCTACCCTGATCATACAACAGCATGCCCGTGAACAATAATAACAACACGCGACGCAAAGTTATGTGGTGTATGACGAATTCATAGTATAAACAAGAGAAAAACATTTCATGTGATCACGAGTGCAGGGGAGTGAGTACCTTTAAGGATCCATACTAAGCCTAGGGTATTCGAAGCAACCTAGCGGCCGATATATTTGCCCTCCATACACCCTATGCGCGCCCCCCATGGCCTGGTAGTTACCTCTGTGATTCCTAGAAGTGTATGCGCTCAAGTAGGCTGAGTATTCGATTCCCTATTAAATTACACTGCTGTATTTAGCGGCCATTTGTGCAACTTCAATGTATTAGCAGAAGACTTTTTAGCAATAAGAATGGACAAACCAGTACTAATTAAGGTCTTTGGTCAGCAGCAATCATGTAGTTTTTCAAAAATGCTACTTCTCACAACTATGTCAAGTCTTGTTTACCAATACGAGTATAATTTAGCCCCAACGTCTGTATTTAAAGCCAATCAGCATGGGTTGATCACTTTACTGTTGTTTAAACACCTAATATTTTAGGCATATATTTATTATGGGGCCAGAATTAGGAAATTAATTTTACCACGGCAGTATCCTGATTTGCAGGGCTTAAGCAGGGCCATTAGAGACTCGTATAGGGTTCAGGGGGGGGAGGCAAATATACCATCCGCCAGCAACCTATATTTGAGATCGCTTCAAGTGTGTACCCCTGAATATATTTTCTGGTCTTAGGTTCTAGACAGAGATTCACGCCAGGTTTTTTTTTCATTTCCCCGTGGTTCGGCACCGTCTTTTCTCTATTGCTAAGGATATCTCCTGCCATACTACTCCAGCTTCAAGTTCACTATATACTATACTTATGGTATTCGGAGCAACCTACATGTGAGATCGATTCACGATGTTGTGAGGCTTATTCACACCATAACAGAAAGAAGCCGGGCTGTTATAAATGCTTGTGGTGAACCAACTAGATTCTTGTCATCTTTAATTTTGTATTTTATTGATAAAGAAAAAATTCGTTTAATGTTACAAATCAGGCTTTAAGCATATAATTGAAATAATAATAGACTTGTGCTTCGAATTTTCTGGCCAATTTTTGCCATATCAACTCTAGAGTTCTACGAGAAGATCTTGTGAAAATTAGGCTAGACTGGAAATTTTACACAGCTTAAATCCCTATCTTAATTCATGCGGTGCTTCGAATATTAATATATTCCAATTATTTTTAAATTACATTTTATCTTAACTTGAATGTGAAGTTGGTCTTCAAAGTTGATGAAATTAAATAAAGGTGCTTTAGGGGGGTTTTTTTGATTAATAATAGCCATTGTGAATATCAAAACCTAAAGCAAATTTTGAGATAATTCAAGTTTAAATTTAAAGTCAGACTTTGCCTATAATAAAATCTTCAAATCTTCAAATTTTTAACTTTTTAACTTTTGTTATTGGTGTTGTGTGATCTTCCAAAGTCGACTAGATTTTAAAAATTTTAAAGAAGCCGTTGGTCGACTTGCGCTAAGCCTTTTCAGATGGAGTCAAGGATAAGCATTTCTTAATTACCAAGTCGGCCTGTGAGTTACTTGACGTACAGAAAACGCGAACCGCGTAAAATAGAACGTGCAGAAAAACCTTCAATATGTTATAATAATATACAATAAGTTAGATTTTGGGTGTTGCTATATCAAGTAGATTTCAACCTCGCCGCTCAACCAAATGTAGGAATTTATTAAGCGGAACTTATTATATGAGGTTGTCTGGTCGAAAATAACTAGGAGCAGTTGTCTAAAGATAGAGAAGGGAAGAGTTAGTTTTACTGCTTACATACGAACACACACATTCAAGTATATCATGCACATTATCTTCTGACTTAAAATCATTCTAGTCTTTAACTAATTTTTATATGTTAGGCCATGAAGTAAGTAGCTAATGCCTTATGCCGTCGACTACTTGATTTTACCTGAGCCCTAGAGTATACTACCCAATATCTGGTTTCTAATAAATAAAAATTGCCACGAAAAGCTCACACTTCATCATACAAAGGCTTGAGCCCTATTTTTCTATAAATAAAATCCATTTTTAAGTTAAAAGACTGTGTTAACTCTATTCTCCAAGACCTGCTCACTGCGCACCAAACTCATATCTTCTACAACAATCGTAGTGTCGTTATAGCTCGATGAACCCGAGACATTAATGGAGCCAAAATTTTATCTTGTATTCTATTGCTGCGCAAAATCCCAAGCTGTAAAGGCTCCAACTTAAGCTCCTACATGGACACTCAAAAAACAGGTAGTGAGTGGCAAATGAAAAATTTAGTAAAGAAGGCAGGTCCGAAGCTGCTACGGGAGTATCGAAATAACAAAATCTGGATCCTAATTTATTGACAACCTAGATTAAAAGTTTAAAAACAAAGACATGGCACAAACAGCCCAAGAATAGACACTACTCTTTTCGAGCACCTACCTTAAAATGTACCTTAAAGTTCAGCCGCGTCCTACCCTGAGAACATTCTTATACGCATATACAGCCCAGATTAGGATTGTAAATGACGGTAATATCACTTTTTTATAGATGAAAATAGTTTAGCCAACCAGTTGAAATGGGCCACGAATTGGTGCTCAACTGATTCGGTAACAGCTACGTAGGATCCGTCATGTAGAGCGGAGACAGATATAGATTATGAGAACGAGTGTGCCTACCTGTGCCCGGAAGGAATTACAAAAAAGTAGGCATTGATGTTCAAATATTTAACAATCTTGAAAACTTAACCAATCATCTTCTAAACAAAATTCTCAGCATCGTCATATTTTTGGAGACTATAGGATTATAGTCGAGTATTTGGTATTTTGAAGTATCAGACTTAACGTATTAATAGTATTCTCGATAATATCCCTAGATTGTATCTACACCTCTCTTACTTAAAGTCGGCAGGATGTCTAATTGCGATAACTTAGTTGTGTACCATTTAGACCAGCCAAAACTTGATGAGGATCAAAAGTAGCTCATTTCTTGGAATTATGATGCAGTAATTGGTTAATTCTACGTTTGTAGATTGTGGTGATCCTTTCTAACTGAGTCCTCTTGTACTTTGTTTTCATGGGCAACTGAGATAGACCTTAAAAAGGAGAAATTGGTATTGCAAGAGAGAGAGAGAGAGAGAGAGAGAGAGAGAGAGAGGAAAAGGTCTTTAATTTAATTTACTCTTATTTTTGAGACAAAAGCTTACATTTCTCTCAAAATGTTAAAATGAATTAATAAATTTTTGCTCTTTAGAGCCTGCTAACATGGATGCTCAACCGTTCTGAAAATTATTTTGATAACTAGACACTATCTGTTTAGAGCACAAGGAAATAACCCATGATTGTAATGTAATAGGAGAATTTCTCTCGAGATAATCGATGATGATTCCTGTAGTACTTACTTACTGACGACAATGAAGACAAATGGAGCTAAACGCCGTCCCATTAAGCTCCAAACTGTAGAAGACAATTGGATTATGCCGAAATAGCTTCTCTCTACAAAAATGAGAAATAATGATTAAGACACAGTTTAGATAGCGATGGCTCACTACAAATGTAATGTGACGGAGCCACCACACTGCTATGATATTGGGCTGCTTTTGAGACGGCACTAAGTGCAACGCTTTTGTGTCAGTGACAGTTCAATTCGATACGCCTTAATCAGTTTCCCCTGTTTATCGTTATCCCTACATGGCGTAGGTAAGTGATTAAAGTGTTAAGTGGCGCTACATATATTTGGTGTATCTTCATAGCCGCTCGAGGATGTGACAGAGATAGTTTCAGAAAGGAAAAAGGTAATTCCGTCTGTGGTTGTGGAAAGCACCAAGGATGACTCAAACCTTTGGCCATCTCACATCACTTTCATAGTCGAGTCTGTGGGTAGAGAGCAAAAGGCCTTTTTCATTCTATGGAACAGGTAAATTACGGAAGCAAGAGAAACAGTTCTGGTGTTGACTGAGTCAAGAATTCTTAGTGCAACAAGAGTAACGAGAACCGCGGCATAGGGTTATAAATAGCTTAGCCCATGCATGGTCATGTCATCACATCACCACTCCTCTTCTTCTAGACTCCGACCCTTCCAGGCTAGGCTACGGCCGTTGATTGGATATCGTCCACTCACAACGGGAACATTTTTTAGATCAAATTAATACACAGACAACTATGATCGTCGCTGGCAACGCTCATGTAAGCCAAAACTCTCCACTATCTGCGTTATCCTTTATATATGGCGGAAAACCAAGGGCTTTTCATCTAATTGACACCGATGATCGGCATTCACATTATGCTTTTTTTTGCCTAACAAAAGATATTGTAGATTATCTGAGTCTACACTGACGCTTTATCACTGTACTCTTCGATTATATAAAAAACTCAATCAACATTGTCATTATCAATATTTGGCATCTATCTCCTTGAAGGTTGCGCTAATAGAAAAACTTAAATCCCGATCAAACCATAATCTTATCCTTGGCAACATTTTCGCAGAGCAAAAATCCGTTGTACCTCCATTGTTGAATGCCTATAGCCCCATCATGAATATAATATACTTCCGCCTACTCGTTACTTTTCAAGTCTCCATGGCCCTTTCCAATCTCATACATGCCCTACCGGCTTGGGGTGAATACAAACTAAATGCACAATTTCCACCTTATCCTTTACGATCATGTGCAGATTTTGGAGCTTACGCGTGCTTCCGTGCTGGAGGACGAGAGGATTTAATTCCTTCAGAGGGTATGGTGGGTCAATCTAACGCCTATCTCATTGAAATATGGTGGCTAACTCTTAATACAGATGGTATGCGACGCTGGGACTGAAATGTGGCTACCTTGTCCAAGCTGCAACAGTAACTTAGGAGGTGCTATGAGTTGTTGACTTGGAAATTATTTACGAGGTAATAATAAGTGTCTTTCACTTCGACTTTTTATCGGCTTGGAACGAATGATGTCGTTCAATGCGTCTACAAATCACTAATAATGATAACTCTACATCTTTAATTCATGATCTAAGCATTTTGAATACCAAAACGAGGAGGGCGTTTACATATGTTTTTTTTTCTGGACCAAATTAGAAAAAGGGTGCGAAAATGGAATAGGATGGGATTTAGTAGCGGGGCGTTCAAACGGAGAATATCGGCTTCATCGAGGCACGATGATATATGCAAACTATTTTTTTTCACCGATTTTCGCTCTTCTTAACGACGCTCCTCACGGAAGAGGCTCGACCTAGAGATGATCTTTAACGGCTATGGAGGCTTATTGATTTTGTTAATAAATAATTTTGGATACTCAGATTCATATAACCAACGCTCAAAACAATATATTAACCTAATTTGGACCTATTCGAAATATGGGCCTCGTGCTTCCATTTTGACAAGAAGCTTAAATTCGAGCAAGCCAATTAATACAGATGAAAGCACAGTCTATTCGGTTACACAAATAAAGGTGGGGATTTGATAAGTCAACAGACAACGTGACTTCGCTCCCTTATTCTTTAACTTTATAACTCGTTTAATTTATATCCCCATGAATGCAGGCTAAACTCAATTATCTCGATAACACCATTCATTGGACTTAAATTATGTAAGATATGGAGAAAGAGAAGCCTGGAGCATCGAACTAAGTTGTTGGTATTGCAGTTTCTAATGCTAGAAGACGCTCTTAACTGCACACAGCAGCCACACCCTTTCATCCTAGACGTATTTTAGCATCAGATGATGCTTAAATATTGTTCACTAATGTGGGGGGCTTGGATTTTGTAAAAAAATAGCGTCTAAGGGCTTTTGGCATATATTTGCATGTCCAAAAATTCTGGCGCGGCCAATCTCCTATATTATCTTGAGTACATGGCGCTTACAAAATAAACTTAATTAGAAGTTAAATGGAACATTTTATTTAGAAGCAATCTGCTATGTTGATACTTAGGCTCGAGATGTTTGATATCACCAAGTCGGGTGATAAAAGGTTATACTACGATTTTTAAATCGAACTCGCGGTACATTAGATGCTTTACTTTTTCAAATTTCTTTCATTTCTAAAGTATATATTTTTTTTACAATTAGCCATTTATCATACATCACTTCTTGTCATACTTTATGGAAATGGTTTTGAATAAAGCAGTCTTAAAAGCAATTCTACTTCCACGGTGTATTTTCGAGTACCTTGGTCTTAGCAGGGATCATTCTTAGCCGAATATAATCATTTTTTTTAAATTAAGGTTCAAAGTGATTCGGAGTGATTCCGACTGGGAAAATTTGGATGGTATTTTTCTCGGGACGCACTCTACCCTACTGCCATAGTAATGTTCCTATCCTATGGAGCTGACATGGGATTTTCATGAATCCCCTAGGCCTAATTAGGCATGACCTGCTAGGAAATAGAACTTATGCCTTGTTTTTAGTGAATATTGGAAATTCCCGACAAAATATACTTAGTGAATTCCAAAGAGCCATTACATGTTTCTGCCCCTGGTCTTTCTATGAACTAAGCCCAATTAGTCTAAGCCTCACAGCACTATGCTGTTCGCTGAAAGGCCTATAAGACCAGGCAGAATATTTCGACCCTGGCTAAGTTTCGGCTGGTGGGGAGTATATCCCTGAAAGTGAGACAATGATCCACTTTAACGGGGGGGGGGGGGGGATACCGAAGGGGAGATACTAATTGCCAAACCCATCTATCATGCAAAGCTTAAACCTTGCTCCCAGCCCTTGTGTGTAGGATAGCATTAATCAAAAATTAACCGAGAACCATAAAGTACATTTAAATTTCCATTCGGCATTCGGAGACTTTCAACATTCAAAGGCCGTGCGTGCATGCTGAGTTTTAAAAGCAATCTTGATTACTTTGATATTTATTCACATAAATATTAAGGGAAATGTTAACCACACATATCAGTTCTTTACTTACAACATATCACCCTCTTGTCCTCCTGATTAGTAATTAAGTTGTGATTGGTGGATTACCCCTACCAGCTCACTCTTCGCATCTTTACTAGCACCTACATCACCCCCCCACTTTGAGTCTTATCTCATTTTTCACCAATCATAACCGTCGAACTGATCTCTTCTTAGCATGCATGTTTTTTGCGTTGCTATGGAAGACTGAAGTGTTATTTACTAACATATTTGCATTTAAATATTTGTTGCTTGAAAAGATTGACGACCACTTTAAGTAGTTCAATCCGCAAGTTAAAAAAATTTACAGTTCNTTGCTATGGAAGACTGAAGTGTTATTTACTAACATATTTGCATTTAAATATTTGTTGCTTGAAAAGATTGACGACCACTTTAAGTAGTTCAATCCGCAAGTTAAAAAAATTTACAGTTCTATTCCGTATTTTACATTTGATATTTTTCTTTCACTGCCACTATGTCTCGGCGGGCGATGGTTTGTAAGTTAGTATCCTATATAGCTTTTATATTAAATTGTAAACGTGTGAAAAGTCCTATTGTATCACAGTCGCTACTCGATATTCGAGAAGCTCACCAAAGCCTACCTAGTAGAAGACTAAATGACCTATGAGATGGATAGAGCATTGATCCATCAATCACAACTTAATCACTAATTAGGAGAGCAAGAG
>QVIK01000494.1:0-24523 GCA_003957845.1 Oidium heveae
TATTTACATAGATACCAACGTATCAAGCTAGTCCGCAACGGTTTTCTGAATTTAGTAAGGAGAGCCAATGAGAGGCTCGAATTAGCAGCTTGGACCCACTCTACCCCTAGATGAGGGATTTTTAACGATTCCCATTATTTATTTATTTTACTTTTGTTAGTACTTTTCTTAAGGGGTGGGGGAAAAAGGAAAAGGGAGGTGGAAGATAGGGGTGAAGAATGAGGGAGAAAAGTATGACTTATCTTTAGGCACTCTTTCAACATGAAGGAAATTCTTAACGTTCGTATTTTTAATAAAAAAAATATTGAATTTTTGTATGTATTCCCTTCATTACTGTAAATAAATAATATATATATACATTAGAAATTTATCATTCTCAACCTAGATTTGTTTATCTCTTCCTTGATATATGTAGCACGAGAAAAGTATGTACGACTGTTAAAAGAAAAAAAATAAAAACACCCGGAACAATTTAGCCCTGGAAATTAATTAGTAAACGTCTGGCTTTTCGTTGTCCTCTTGTCCCATTAATGCGGTTGAATCAATTTTAGACTTTAGTGTATCTATTCCATCAACGTTGGGACCTGAGAATATTCTTCGAGCTGTAGTGAACCATGTTATAAAAGCTATGAGCATTATAATTCCAATAGCAGCAGATGTGTAATTCATATTCGACCTCGTTACAGGGTATATTGAGGGAAAATTGAAAGTTATGCTAGCGAAAAGTAGATATATTAATCCAACAGCATTGACTAGAATTGAAATGTATGGTTTTAAAGTCCAGGGTCCTTTAAATTCCCTATAATTGCCATTTACATGACTCAAGAGGCGCACTAAAATAGGCATGGCATAGGAAAGGTAGAACCCCTCTGTAGCAATAGCTATTACCGTATTAAAACCAGTGACTGTACCTAAGTAAATACTATTAAACATCATTTGAACAATAGTCACTACGATAATAGCTGTCACTGGAATTTGGTTCCTAGGCTCTACTACACTGATATTTGATGAGAAGGGTAGACCTTTATCTCGTGCAAAGGCGTACAGAGATCGAGCTCCCTCGGCCATTAATGCATTAGCGGCACCAAAGATAATAACGGTGATAAATGAAGCCAGCAAACATGCTGCAACTTTACTGCCCGTCGAATCAAAGAATATTTGAATCAGAGGAACCATGGTTGATGTGTTAGCCACAGATTCGATATCCCCGATGCAGAAGCAAACGGAGACTAGGAAGATGAAGCCTGTCACGGCACCAATGTAGACAGATAATACCATAGCCTGGGGTGCCTTCTTACTAGCGTCTTTTATCTCCTCGCACATATGGGCTGGTGCGTCATCTAATAGACTTTAGTCAGCTACTAATTCATGGCATCGGTTCTATTAGAAGGTAATACAATGTGTATTTTTGGCTTTAAGTCTTAGGAAAATTAATAACTCACAACAACACATGCCAAAAGCCGGCTGCAGGATACCGATTATCCCTGCCATAATTGGACTGAATCCTGTAAAGTTTTGAAAGTCATGAAAAACAAAAGACGTTGATTGCTTATGTGTATTGGTGGCTAGAATAGTGATAACAGTCACAATAAAAGCAGTGACATTAAAAATAAGGAGCCCTTTGGAGACCCGGTCCAATATCATAGCTCCCCACATATTGATAAAGGTAGCAAGTAATGTAATGAGGTATGCTACTAACACGGTATGCCATCTTTCAATCACATAATGAGGGTTCAAGAGGTTGACTTGACCGAGGATGAAGTTCTAGGCCATTTTTAGCTACGTAGAGTGAGAAAAGGTAAACATTCCGATGTTCAGAATGATCGTTTGTAGGCAGGGAAATAGAAAAATAAAAGACTTTAGATATTACTTACCGCTCCTATGAATGAATTTGTTGCACCCATGGCGAGGATACCTGTCACAACATATGAGTGACGGATGGTATTAAAAGCGGAAGATTACCTCAAAAATTTTGGGGTTCTTTTCTGTTACAACTCACCGATGATCATAAACCAACCCGTCAAGTATGAGAGCTGTCGTCGAACACTTCTGGGAGAAAGAATGTAAACCCATGAATATTGACCTCCTGCTAGCGGATACTCAGAGCACATCTCTGCCATGGAATATGCCACGCATAGCGAGAGAAGACTGACTGCAATCCATCCCCATATCATAACCTGACAAACATAAGTTAGTTTAGTTTCGATTAAACTGAGGAAGTTGAACCGACCGGTGGGCCCCCAGCATTAACACCAGTCACCAAGACTCCTCCGAGCGCAGACCAACTATGCGCTTTCGTCAGCGTTCTCAAGTCTCTCTCGTAATATACTCTTAACGATTAACGAGTTTTTGGCAGCACAACGTACCACGTAACGATGCTAAACGAAAAACCGATCATACCCCACCGCCCAAACGAGCGCTTAAGTTCTAGCAGCTGTAAGCGGATGGCCAAATACTCTTTATTTTTGTCCTCTCCTCCGACTTGTGTAGCATATCGTCACTCACGAGGCTGATATCCAAGGTGCTCCAGAGCCCTATCTTCGGCATTATCATGAAGTTTGCGGTCAGAGAAATTCATGATGTGTAGTGGTATGAAGTCGGAATGGTCTCTTTTTTTGATAGTAAACATTATTTAAAGCACGGTCATGCCTTGAAACATGTATAATAGAGATGCTCTATTTGCCGCTAATCTTTACAGTAGATGCTATGAAACTTTACATAAATCTGTAGTGTTACAAGTTGCGTCAAATCAATAACATGGCCTGGTAGTTGTTAAATCTTCGGATCTCCCGTCTAAATCTGCAGCCAAAACCACGTGCTGCCTGTAATAAATACCGATATGTCGTGAATAACCGCCCAATAGTTCATAGTGCGGCGAGTGCGAAACACAATAATTTATTTATGCGACAAATGTTGAGTAGGCATGTCTCAAGAGACCAACATACATCATTCTGCTAACATGGAAATAGAAAATTTAAGGTTCGTTCGACATATGCAATAGGTTGAAAGCTCTTAGGTCGCACTTTCGAAAGGGAGAACAAATGGCTAATAATTCTGCAAATGGCAGTGAGAGAAAATGATCCAGCCATTTGGTATACGCAGCGGTTCAATGTGGGAATGCTACGGGCTATTCGAGTAACGCGTATCTGCAACTTTATCTACTAAATAATCTATTATATTACATACGTTCTTGGCGAAGCCCACTTCTCCGTATCTTGGCTTATTTAACTAGCAATGAAGGCAGCGTACACAGCTTATCCCTTTCCGCTTCAAGTCTTATCTACTGGTTGGTGGTTCCTGTTGCCACATCATACAATGCAATTCTCGTGAATTGCCCATACGGACATCTGCCTGCAGACGGTCGTTCGAAGGTTGATGATTTCTTCAATCATTCGGAGAAGTCTTGTTGTACAGACAGTATTGTCTCGAGATAATTAAGTTTCTACAAGTTAATTTGGAATTTTCTAGCTTAGACCTTCAAAATAAAAATTCCAATAGTCTTCGGCCATTATCAAAGTCAATTACTTTTGGTTGTCTCAGTGTACCATTCTTTTTGGGAGAAAATACATTAGCTTTTTTATTTGAGTGCAAGAAAAGCTTTATTTAGCCTTTAATGATCAATCAGACAGGGAAACAATTAGTTGTAAGAGAAAGAAGTCATACATTTTCTGCAAAATTTATTGATGGGGGGTTTTCAAAAAGCGACTAGCTATATTTGAATCTAATGCCACTGGTGACACTATCTACAAATTGAAATTACACATTATTTTAAATCTGATCGCACACCATCTATGCCTCATCTCAGAAGGACTTTTTAAAAAGCAATCAGCAACAAAGTTAATTTCCTTCGAGCAGAAAATCTCAGCTCCGATGTGCAGTGTAATTTAAAGTAATAAAGATAATTGACATCTGGTCAATGGTTGCGGCTACATTAAATGACTCCATAAGATTTCGATTGGTTTTAAACACTCTTTGCTCTTTATTTGGGATTGACAATTAAATTACCCAGTTGGGTTTGTATAATTGAAAGAAATATCGTGTATCTCCAATCTAAGTCGTAGAATAGAGTAGATTTAATAACCATTGATAAGTCTAACAAGAATCAAGTATGAGGTGGTTTTTTTTATAGTGATTCAAAGTTCGAATAAATTAGCAGATGCTTTTGATTGAAGAAGATAGTGAGAACTTACCATAGAATTGATTCTTGTTGAATCATAAAGTCCTTTCTTAATCCCTTTCATTTCTTGATTTACAAAAAGATATTACTTTAATCTTAGGCTTGAGGTGACTCAATCGCTTTAGTCAGAGCACTAAACGCTGCATCACAGCATTTGCTGAATGGCTAAGCGGTTACTCCATCACGAAGTTATACAGTTTGAATCTCCTCCATTTCGCTTGGATAAATTTTTATGAAATTTTCACAGTCCATGAGTTCTTACTATTTAGTGCAGCTCACAGCCTTGGGGTTGAGGGAAGAATAAATGCTTCATAAGAGTCTAGCGGTTCTAATTTTTACCATCGCTTCACTCTATAACGATATGCATAATATAGTTGACATGTTAGATTTTAACGTGCCAAACAGTTCTACTTCTATACTAAGAATTCCCCTTGTTGAGTAATGTTCTGAGTCATAAACACTGCCTCAAGACATCCATTAAGCAGTTAGTTTCCAAAAACATTTCACAGTCAGAATCTCACTTAATTTATTATACGTTATACTGTCAATTTTTGGATAACTTAGATCCTAACATAATTTAGCTTGGACCGGTAAGCTAAGTTATCCGAGGTATGACTGTACAGGGGGTTTCAGGGTTGAACATTAGATTTCGATATGATGTAGTTATTCCACCGAATGTAGGACATTGTAATATCCTAATTCTGGGTCTGAAAACCTCGAGACATGAATGAGTTCACCTTATAAAAGCACACCACGAATACATAAATACGTTTTGAGTAGTACAGTCACGAGCTTAAAGTTTTCGCGACTTTTTCACCACTTGTCTATTATCGCTCCACATTAGAAATTAAGGCTTGAGAACTTGATTGGCCCCGTATTTCTTCCCTTACAGCCTCATCCCTAATATTTGTGTCATATATTTCCCTATAGGAAGTGGATATAGTTGGAACTTCCTCGATGAGAATTAAATCTATCTGTTTTAGCTGAACACCAGTTGAAAGTAATTCTCGAACACGAAGTTTTCTTTCTGAATTTCTCTCACCGAGTGTTACCTCCACTGAGTCGACTCAAGCCAAAATGGATGTTTTGGTGAGATATCTATTTCAAAACTAGTCTGAAGTAGAAAATACTTCTTCAACTATTGTAAGAAAAATTCTTCCATTTCCTAAACTTACAAAAGTAGAAGTATTAAATGCAATTTAAGAGTTGGTAATACTACAGCAGGTAGAGATCAGATCTCCACCGCAATCCTTCGACTTGCCTGACCTAGAATTTCAGACTAAGTACTCGACCTCTTACAATTCTGCATAGACATAGGCCACCACTCTGAGTGCTTTAGAATAGCGATCATAGCTATCATTGCATAGCGTTAAAAGCCGATATGGCCTCTCCTAAATTTTAGAAGCAAATTGCATTATTATCAGTACTTGACAAAGACTTGGAGAGGCTAATAGCAAAGCAAATGTCCTGGATTGCTATTAAATGCAATTTTCAAAAGGTCCTTTTGACAAAGGCTTTGTAAGTCCATCCGCTACAATTTCCTGACTTGGAATGTATTTGGTAGAAATTCTATTTTGGTCGTGAAGATCTCGTATATGGTGATAACACATGTCAACGTGCTTTGAGCGTTCAATTAGATGTGGATTTTTGATTAGAGCAATTGCACCTTGGTTATCACCTTTTGTTTCAACCGTCATGCCGTTCGGTGCTACATACTCAGGGTAACCCATATCTATCAGTACTTGAGCCATCCACAGGCCTAATTTGGCCATAATTGATGCAGATGCATATTCGGCCTCAGCTGTTGATGTTGTCACTAATTTCTGCTTTCTGCTAAGCCAGAAAATTACAGCCCCACAGAGCGTTCCGACTCCCCCAGAAATACTTTCCCGGTCTACTTTGCCAGGAGCCCGAACTGCGTAGGAGTATACAAATAAGTTTCTGCATTCTCCTGGTCTGAAGCAA
Organism: Oidium heveae; assembly: GCA_003957845.1. Lineage (NCBI taxonomy): Eukaryota > Fungi > Ascomycota > Leotiomycetes > Helotiales > Erysiphaceae > Oidium > Oidium heveae. Next base: position 6,143 of record QVIK01000494.1, read on the forward strand.
AGTCTGTAGTCAACTGTAAAACGAATATAAGGCATGAGCTTTTTCAGGGCGATTCCATGTTTCTTTGTTGGCTCTTTCATGTATTGGCTTAGTCTTCCCAGTGCAAAAGCAATATCTGCTTTTGTGTAAACCATAGCAAACATCAAGCTTCCAATAATCATGGATTTTTCCTTTGGATCAATGCGTTCTTCATTCTCACTGGCTGGAGTCAAGTTATTATAATCGTCAATTGGAATGGATACAGGACGATGCTTTGCATTTGGAATGCCAAATTTCACAAGTATTCGCTCAAGGTACTGCTGTTGATCTAACCAAATGGTTCGTTTCTGACGGTCTCGAGTAATTCTCATACCAAGAATCATTCTCATCTCCCCCAGGTTCTTGGTATTAAAGCTTTTGCTTAATTTTGCAAAAAACCAGTCGCTGCGACTGCAATATCATCGACATAAATGAGTGCATTTATTTTCTTAACGCTGTGAGAAAAAAACATGGATCAGCTAAACCTTGGGTGAATCCCCAGGATATAATAGTTTTCTTTAATAACTGATTCCAATCCCTAGCAACCTGCTTAAGTCCATATAGCGACTTCAGTAATTTTAATGCATTACCAGGCTTGATAACAATTCCTTCTGGTGCTCCGAGGTATAAAGATGCCTCAGGCGATACCTCAGTGAATGCATTCTTAATATCAAAGTGCACCATTTCCAAATCTTCAACAGCACAAATAGTAAGAAATACCCTAAGAGTTGCCATTTGGACTGTAGATGCGAACGTATCCTGGTAATCAGTGCCAAACCTTTGTGTAAATCCTTTCGCTACGAGCCTTGCTTTGAATCTATCGAGCGAGCCATCTGGTTTTAACTTAAGAGTAAAAACCCACTTCGTCGAAATCAAATTTACGCCTACTGGTTTGTATACTTCAACCCAAGTTTGATTTTCAGTTAGACCACGTATTTCTTCTTCAATTGCTTCTTTCCACATTTTTCCATAGGTAGGATCGTTAACTGCCTTTTTATAAGATGTTGGGATATGAATCTCTTCGCAAAGNTGAATGTGACGGCTGGTTAGCCGATTTTTCCCTGTAGTATATGCCTGCATAGCACGCTTAGTGTTAAACATGATGTTGTCACGTGATGTATAAAACATCATATATAATATACAGTAAATAACTAACCGGCTGGTTGCGCATAATAATTTCTTACAGAGGTTGGTCTGCTTGGCTTGACGGGTTCTTCACAAAGGTGGACCAGCTTGGCTTGGTGATTTCCTTGACAGAGACGGGGCAGAACAAATATTACAGTTGATAGTAACCAGATCACTCGTCCTCTTTATGCTATATATAAGAGCTTTCCTATGTCGTTAGATAGACCATAGATAAATTATAAACTACCTTTATATACTCAGTGGCTCAGCACTAGTACCGAAACTGTGACATTGAAATTAAATTCATGCCTACTGGTTTGTATACTTCAGCCTAAGTTTGATTTTCAGTTAGACCACGTATTTCTTCTTCAATTGCTTCTTCAATTGTTTCTTCAATTGCTTCTTCAATTGCTTCTTCAATTGCTTCTCTCCACATTTTTCCATAGGTAGGATCGTTAACTGCCTTTTTGTGAGATATTGAGATATGAATCTCTTCGCAAAGTAATTCTGTAGCAGATATAAATTCTGAAAAGAGGGCCTTTTCAGTATTATTATCATCCATACCATCTAACATATCGATAATAGCGAGAAGAGAATATTTATACGTTTTTTCTCTATGGCTATCGTCCGTCTCTATATCATCAAGTAAGTATCTTTTGCGTTTTTCTCCAGCATATACCGTAGGAATATACTTATCAATTTCCATTGAGTCCGTAGAATGCACATTTAAATTAGCATCTTTATTTGCAGAGCAAATTTCTCGGCTTATTTCAAATACTGAATTAAATGGCTTACTTTCACTAACTGTTTGTTTCACAGACTAGCTTGGATACTGGTTATTGATAAGATTACTTTCCTTCTTTGATTCAAGTATCGAATCAGACATTGTGTGTTTGGCAACTGTCTTATTTTCTGTTTGAAATGTAACTGGTTTAGTATCTAAGTCTGATATTACAGCTTTAGTTACATTCTTTTCGTCAATGTTTAGCTCTTTTTCTGGAGAGAGTTTGGGCGCCTGGTCTTGAGTTACAGTTGATTTACATTGGTATTGCTCATTAATCTCCTGCTTTTCAATAACATGTGATTTTAAAGGCACAGAAGACACAATTTGTTCTCTTTTGCTCAAATCTGTTGTCTCTTTAGTCGTATCATTTCTAACATGTAGTTCCAGAACACTGATGGATCTTTCATTTGAATAGTGCAGCAACGTGCGGCATCTTGTACAAACTCAATTCCTCACTCTGAGACTATGTCTTGATATTGATTATCAGGGGCTGATATGACTACGTCTATTTCTTGCTGTGAAGCAAATTCTTGAAAAGTAGACAGTCCCCAATCTCTTCCGCCATCAATCGTGATCTATTTTACCCTTAAATTGAAAAGTCGTCTAAAATCTAAATTGGCCTTAGTAAGTATATGTCTTAGCTCATCAGCTGCTTCGCTTTTCTTTTTCAGGGTGCGGAAAATACCGAACCGGGAGACATCTTCTGTTGTTAAGCAAAAATAATTATGTCCTTCAATAGAAGGTGGATTGAGGGTGCCGATGTCGCAATACCATCCTTCGCCGACATTGTTCATCCTGGGTTGTCGCTGTTTTGTGGTATATTTAAGAGATTTCCCCATGTCGCATGCTATACATGGAAGTTGTTCAACATGCGAGGTATTGAGATCTATTCCAAAAGTGCTTTTAATCGTTCATTTCAGTCTTTCGGCACTAAGGTGACATAGCCGTCTATGCCGGAGTACTAGTCTTTGCAAAACCTTGTCCGATGTTACAAAACACCCATTTACTACACATGCCTGATACTCTTTGCGGAATATTTGAATCTCATCTGATTCTTCATATCGTTCCGTTACTAATTTTGTGGACGCGATACTGACATTTTTCTTAATAATTATTGACTTTATAGGCTCAGAATGGTTATACAACCATAGGAAAAATCCTCGCCGTTCAGTATTGATATATGACAGTAATTCGCCATTAGGACTAATGAGTTGATCATGGTTCATTCGACCACCCCTGCGATAAAATCGTTCGCCACTTACGATATTTAAAGGAAATTTTCTGAGATATGCTACATATTTCAGTCTCATTACTGACTTTGTACCGCCAGGTCCAGTTAATGGGAGCCAAACTTCACCAATGCTTTCAGCATCCTCAGTTCCATTTCCTATTTGGATTGAGAATTGGCCGGGTTTCAATTTAACAACTGTTCCAGGAGTAAAATTTTGACGATTATTTATCGCATATTCAATATTTCGGGTCAGACTAAAATATTGAATAAGAATTAATTTCGGATTATGACCAATTATTCAGAGCCACATATTTAACATGCATAACCATAAAGGAATAGAAAGAAACGAATTAGCCGACTTAGAGGCCAAAAGAGGAGCTAGAATACCTCTAAACTCTTCAGAACAAAAAAAACTCAATTGTCTCATTTTTAAAATGGCACCATAAAAAAGTAAATCAAGCAAAAAGAAGTTGGTGGGATATTCATGCCCCCACCACTTACACAAATCTCGAAATTGGTGACGCATCCAGCCCACCCCTAAAGCTACAATTGAGCGGGAAAGATTTAGGCCGTATAATAGCTACCTGGACTGGCCACGAAGACTTTGCAGCATACCACTTCCGTTTTAATCGCACTGAAGCTTAGGTCCACTATTGTTGTCGCTGTGGGTCCCTAAAGACTCAAATTCATTTTCTCTTCTGCATGATTCTCCGACGACGTCGAGGCCGTCCTCAAGGAAATATTGTAATAACGTCCGGAAAGGTGAAGAATAGATGTATAAGATGATTCTCGACATCAACTTTAATTCTGTGAGGAACATTCTCATTTATAAGACTGTCAAGCAGAGCTTGAATTGGAGAGCGCCCATAGATGACATCCCTAATTATCTTTGATCGGAGATTTGATAGATCTCGTGAAAGCAGCGTTATCTCGGGGTCTTTACGACGTAAAGAAGTAGCAGTCTTACGTGGCTCAACTGTACTAACAAGGCTCTCGATTGAGCTCAATTTTGGCTTAATATTGCAAGCACGTGCCTCCGATCTCGAGATCATTTGATTTTGCGGACATGCTTCATGTGTATGGAACGCAAAAGTTATGCATATATGCCACTTTAGTATTTTTGATGAATATCTACCTGTCAATCGATAATTACAACCAATAAGTCGGGATGAAGTGTTAGTGCGTTTCCTTTTGCTTCCACGATCGCGATACAAACCGCCAATACTAAATTTTAAGTGGATCTATTCTTTTTTACTTCCATTATCTATTGTAATGCAAAACCCATGATCAATAGCCCCATGCTTAATGAAAGGAAGTTTACAAAATTCCCCAGGATATCAAAATTTTGCGTTTCATCAGGCAAGCCTAAGTCTTAGTGTAAATTATCCTCAGTTTTAGATTAGATACTAGGCGTAGTTGGAGGTACTGTTAGGTCGATATTGGTTACATCATCCAAAGATATTTTCGTAAGTATTTAAAAATATGGCTTTAATCCTCGACTTTGGATCGAACCTCCAGATCCCAAACCAACTTCCTTCACTGATTCAACCAAAAAAGAATACTTTGGAGGGGACTCAATCGCTGATAGTTTTGATCGTATACTTGCAAAAATTAAAACTCTCACTCGCCAATCAAAAGAAAGATATGAAGAAAATGCTAACTCACAAAGATCAGAAGCTCCAGTGAATATATTTGGCAACAAGGTGATGATTAGTCTCAAAATTTTGAAAATGAATCGACCAAAGAAGAAATGGGATGACAACTGGGATGGCCCTTATAAAGTCATAAAAGTATATGACGGGGCAGTTATCGTTGAGCTTCCGGATCATATCCACGTTAACAATAATTTCCATACTTCCTTAGTCCGGCCATTGGTGAATCCTATTATACCTGAGCAATCAATTATTAACGAACAAGAACGTCAGTGTGTTGCTGGACGTGTTGCTGAAAAAGATGATCATGCAATATTACAGATAAATGGGTATTTGAAAAAATCATAGATTTGCACGATGAGGAAAAAGACAAGAGAGGCCTCTTGTACTTAATTAAATGGAAATATAATGATATTCCCTCTTAGTAGCCAGATTCAGACCTAAGAGGTTGTGAAAAACTTCTAAAGCATTTTCATAGGATAAACCCAGATAAATCGGGCTACCCGACTTTGGTAACTTTCTCACTAGTAATTCATCCAATATTGGAACCAAATTTTCGATGTTCTGGGAAAGAAAGACTCCCGACATCAAAGCTGAGAAATTGATGGTGATAATCATTTTCAGCAAATTTGAAGACATCTTGTTCAGCTCGGGTACCAAACGGTATTTGAGGGTGAGGTACTATCACGGGATCAATAGATCTAGCTAGGGGGTCAAAGACTTAGCACCTGTACGTGGTGTCTCCTAAGAACCTCTAGCTCTCATATGAGAGTCTGCAGAGCCAAAGTTGAGTCAAATCTTATCACCTTCGAGCTGAGTATATACCTCTCACCCTTGAAGAAACACTCCGATAATACCTATGATGATTGTGATGACGATAAGGAGACTGGGAAGGAGGAGGAATATTGCGGTACAAAACGCTACAAAGGTAGTTAGAGAAGCCCTCGTTACAATTCAACATGTGCTACCCACCGGAGGGTAAATGAAAAGCCCACGAAAGCAAAGTCCAAGACCCTTTCGTCCCCTTGAGCGGCTTTCTTTAACCCATCAATACAATCATCTCTACCTCAGAAATTTTGATTTTTACTAGCCAGGAGGGCTTATTTAGTTACATGAGTTACTTGACTACTCCACGTCAGTAACGATACTAGATGGTTAGGCTAGGCTAGGCTATTCCACTATTCACGCTCTACACCAAGACTACTCTGACATCTTATCACGCACTTATTTTGACCTGAGGCTCTTACAAAGGGTGGAGATAAGGGGAGGCTAGGAAGGACAGAGCGACGCCTTAGGAATACACAAGTCTGCTGCGCCCAGCTGGACGGCCTCTCGAAAGGGAGCCCCGCACCCGTTGGTTTTTGCAGATATTTTCCCGGCAGCTACCCATCCGTAAATGATCATCGTTTTGTTGGCTTGAGAGGAGAGATAATGGTGGGCTAATAGCACCTCAAAGTGTGTACTCAAATGAAGGCTTGCTGGGGTATTACTGATGGAAGGGGACTGTGGATGAGTCTTAGGAAAAGGCATACTACCCGAGGAATAGGTGACTTTGGCCTGTAGGCAGAGAGGACCTACATGTGTTACATATTTTTGGACAGAGCAGCACCACAATTAAAAAAAAGATCTAGTTGAACTAGTGCCTCGCCTAATCGCTTATATAGATGTATCACGTATAGTAGCTTTCTTACTTGTTAGTATCGCACAACACAGTTATACTCTCAGTTCCTTAGACCCTGACCTCGTGGACCAAAAAATAATGTTCATGATTTCTGCCACTTCTGCTAACTTCAGAGACATGGGAAAAACGCTACAATTACCTCTGTGACCAATATAATGTTCATCTATTGTATTTTTTCACGAAATCCATATCACTTTCTAATCAGAAATAATATACTTCCGTGAATAGCAACCATAATATTGTAGAGATACTGGCTCGAAAACACTTTGAGGGATGGAGTTTGTGTTAGATCAATATTATTTAGCTCCGATGCAATACCGTCAGCTTAAACATTAAGATGAGATTCTCAGTTTGGATTCAAAGTTGGCGCAGTCAATATCACGAAGTGTAGTTAAGAAGCATAAGAGAATTCTGTTAAATTACAAGTTGCGAGTTTTAGGATCTATAGATATCTATTGGAGTATTACATTCTCTTAATCTATTATAAAGTGATAAAGCTTGATATGAATTATTTATTTTATTATTAGATGAAAGATTCGTCTTTGTGTACTTATTAAATTTTGCAAGTTTCAATATCTAATGGAAAACTATACTCTTATTTAATTTGGTGAATTAGAGAGCCATGTTCGAAAAACGCACATAAACAGCCTTTCCGATTTAATGCTTCGTAGCAATGTAACGGCTGCAGAACTAGCAACCGGTCGAAAATGATAAATAAATAGCCGAGGACTATCCAGGAAAAAGGGATTCTCATATACACCTTGGTTTCTTGCATTTCTCACCAACTTTTTAGCGTTACATATGATCGACATCTTAACCCTGCCTGCATGCATATGTATATGCGAGTTACATTTATTTAGGGTCGGGATAGTAGTAGGAGACATCACGCACAGATAGAAATGCTGCCTTAGTCTCACTGGTTGCACTGATTTTTGACTGCAAACTCTACAATTACTGGTGGCTAGCTGGTAATGGTGTGGAAAATATTACAGCAAAAAAACATAGTGAAGGAGCAATTATCACGTATTTTAATAGCCAAATTTATGATGCATGTCTAGGTCACTCTCAATATTATTATTGTTATTATCATTAATAGCTAGACCAGTCCAGCGTGTCAATGCTATTCGTACAAACAAACACAACAAAATACAAAACACACCAGATATACTAGTTGATATGTACACTCCAAGTATCATGAACCCCAACCTAACTCATCCCGACTAAAATTCATTTCAATTACCAATATCCGATTATATTTATTGTTTTTTATGTATTATATCATCTTCAAAATTTCACTATGGTTTTGGCTTTCTCACATTAGGTTATGCGCTTTCCGAGTAAAAGAAGTATACATGGCTTGTAAAATTAACTTACTGCACTTGGAACAACCTTGCGTCCTAATCTTTCAGTTTCAGTCTGTGGTGCAGTGTTGAAAATACCAGCCTGTACACTACCAGCACCAGCAATATTCCCAGCAGCAGCTCCCTTTCCATCGGCAGCTGCACCTTCTAATGAGTTTATTACTTTGGTCACTTAATCTGAATCTTGTAGTACAATAGCTTTATCACCGACTACCAAGCCAGGTGAAAATGCTCTCTTGTTGTTGATTTTAGGTCCTTGTAGTGCAACAGTCTTACCACTTACCTTCTTGGCAGGTGAATATGCTCCCAAGTTGGTGTTAATTGATCTCGCATGGCCCACAATGACGAGAACAGCTAATATAATGAGAGTGATGTTTAAGCTGGTGAAGTTGACTGATTTGGAATACATCTTGAATTTGGAAAATTATATAAAACAACGGTGTATATTAAATGAAATCGTCTTATATTTGATCAAAAAGTCGGAGCTTGATATGAGTAGTTTAGCGTAAAGAAAATAAATAATATTATAGTGAAGACTGGCTTCTTGAATAGAAATGAAAGCTGATGCTGTGGTTATAGCTTTAGCTGTAGATAATGATGAGGAATAAGATTGTATGGAACTTCATGAGAGCAGAGAGGTCGCCTTTAAACAGTTCCATTGTCATCACAGAATAGCTCATCGACCTGTCGCACTTGGTTTTAGGCCATACATTCCCGACAGCAAGAAGCCTCGAAGGTGTCTTAGTTCGTCTGACTTCAAGGAAGATGTTTGAATGGTGTACGCAAAAAAAATCGAACTCACCTACGACCTACCGACCAGCATTAAGTCTCACTGAGGATCCGGGGCCTGACTATGCAATTTACGAAATTGAAACATTTTATAGTGAAGAAAATTGGTTAGATCATGATTCATCAAATAAAACAAAATATCTGAAAAACTAGTGGATAGATTTGTTTGAAAATTTTTTTTTCTGGGTATCTCAATAGTTTATACAACAACGGCAATTTTTTTAAACAGATCATTCAGTATTCCATGCGCTCAGCTCAGAGATCGCGTGTCGGGTCACCATGCACCATGCTTCATCGAGTAAGGCAGACCAAGGACGTCTGTAACTAATTCAGGAGTAATATCCAGCTAACTGGATAACCCAGCTTGCAACATTGAAGAATCTACCTAGCTATCGTCAAGTTCGTAAAATGGCTATAAATATTCATCAATACAGACAACGATGGCCTCAACTGTTGGCGGTGCTCGAGTCAAAGGTGCAATATATGATACGATATAATAATTTTATGAAACCTTCAATGACGTTGAGCGAAGATACGAAATCCAAGACGAGGATAATTGGAACGTAGACGAGTGTGAAGAAAACCAAGTTGGTATAATAAATTCAATTAATTAAAAAAGCTATGCTAATGTTAGTAGAACGCGGTTTTTTACTGAATACGCAAATATACGATTTCTAAAATTGGTTGAATTCTTGTTATTCTTCCTATATATATGTTCGTGGTCCATTTATACTATTTCTTACCTACAGGGGTGCCTTAACCCCGCTCGTAATAAGTCGAGTTATCGCTAACCCTAATAATATACATCATTTCATAATCTAGTTATCGGGTAAATAATTATGATTATATACCGACAGCTAAGAAACTGACTGTTCGGAGCTAAAAGTGACAACTACCGGTATTCCAAAGGACCAGCACACTTTTGACAGCGAACCAGCATTAGTCAGTGCACAAGGACCTTGTACAGGGCTTATCCTTGGTCTAGGTGCTTGCGCCAATATGGTTTATTATGCAAATTTTCATAAGCTTGTGTGCCATGTTGCTCTAGTAACGCACGATGTTGCGAATAAACAAGAACGCCCCCTAGGTAAGTTAGGTTGATGTAAACAACTGAGAAATACATCAATGATTCGTAAACTGATAATAATTCTTTCAGCAAAATCTATGATAATCTTTACTCTTAATCTACAAGTCTATGACAATCTCTCTCCTAAATTATTCACAAAATGAGGTATTTTCAATTCTCCAGCATCCAGCAATACCAATATTTTATAAAGAACCCTATTACATTCCAAATCTATACTTGATTTGAAGGAAAATAAAAACTCAACAAATGATAATGACTAATAAGAGTGAACCCCCCGAAACTAGGCTTGATATTTTACTAACAACATCAATGATGGTAACGGTGAGACTTCAATTTTTGATGAAGAAGATGATGCCGGAATTAACAACGACGTCTCAAGATTGACTGAGTCACTTCTGCCCCCACCGTTGGCTTCTTATCTAAAGTATGAATCACTTCGAGTTGCAATTTGAGCCTGGACAAGAGAGTAAGGCTACGATTTAGTTGTTAAACAAACCAAAGGCTTCAACTCCAAAATAGTGCTTAGATTCTTAGGGTGTAGTAGAGCTGGGACGACCCCGAACAAGCATAAAATTACGGAAGAAAATAGGGTGAGGAAGATCTTTTCCTACAAGACAAATTGTCGGATGGGGATTTGGCTAGTTGTTGACGACCGACAAAACCTGGAAGGCTCAAAGTCAACCAAATGCAAGAGTTCTGAAAAACCAAATAAACATAACCATGGGCCTGAGTTTGGAATTGCTAATCACCGTCGACATAATAGTAAAGATGAACTTTTGAATGAGATTCGTAGTCATGTTAGGACTGGTGTCACGACAGCACAGTCTATGGCCATTTTACGACTTAAGTTTCCCACTTTTCTTCTATCTGAAAGTAACATCAGCAATATCAAAACAAGGTTTCGACAAGAAACTCTCAATTCTATGACACCTATGGCTGCCGTACTTCTTCACCTGCAAATAAATTCCTTTTTTACAACGTATACAGTTGATGGTGATAATCATTTGGTCAACTTTTTTTTGCATAATCATGATAATGTTGACTTAAAAATGGAATGCAAGAAAAATCAAACGAACGTTATCCATGAAACTCACTTAAATCTCGTATTCTCTAGCCCGTAGATGTAACTTGTACCTTATCTCTTAAGTCTCGGTATCGCGAAATCCTGGATAGCCTTGCTTTTAGTAGCGACGGTACACCATTAAAGAGAAGTAACTTTTTATCTTGCCATTACAAAGCGAGAATTTCTCGTCCTACAGAGACTCAGAGACTTAAACTCAAGCTGGATGGGATGCTGTAGGCATTAAGTCATAGAATCCTCAAAAAGAAACTGGAAGTAGATTCGCCCGAAGTCCATATCTTCACCAGGTACACCTAAACGTGCACGATAATCCATTGATCTTGAAAGGACACCAACAAAAAAATCAGACTGCAGCAAATATATCACATACTCAAAGACCATAGAGTCTTAGGGAGGTCGAACATCGTGTTTGGAGAGTGTAGTCTCAATGACCTTGGATAAATTAGATTATAGAACATCTCAATATACTTAAGTGTCAATTGAGAATGAGGCACTTGGAGCTTTGATTGCTTTTTCAGCTACAATGAAAGAAACGTAAAGTTAGAATTGATGCGAATGCGAATGCGAATCCGGAAATTTAATTTTATAAGACAAATCATGGTACAACCAATTATCTTCAATATGAAGTGTGGCACTTGAAGACCCTAAATATGTATATGTTAATTCTATATAAAAGTGTCTCCTAAAATAACGATCTGGTTTGTTTACATCTACATTGTAGCAAGGGTCTATTTGCCAAGCCACTAATGACAGGCCCTGCCTAGATTACGATCTGAGATCTCGGTCGGCTTAATTTGCCAACAATTGGCGGGAACAAAAAATGGCATGGCAGGGGTAATGCTATCGTTTAAACAATCAAACTTGCCATCGGACTTCATACCCCGGCTAAAGTCTGTTCATTTCTATCAATCAGACTTTGGTTTAAATTATGCTCAATGATTCAGCAGTCTCACTCAGCTGATCTTCTTACATATCGTATAAGTGTCAGGAGGAATAGGCTAGATCAGGTTAGTGATAGCTATAATAGGATATTAAGTTGATATTTATTGGTATATTGTTATATGTATATAGATAATATAAGTATGTAATTGTATAAAGTTATTATGAATTGTCTGTGTGTTCCACCATATATATAAGCGAGGTTGATTACGAATACGAATTAGTGATATGGTCTTGACAACAAGATATTTAATCATGACTCCACCGTTTCGCCAATCGAGGAATACTCTGTTGTTTTGAAGCTTTTTTGGTATTAGAGGTCGATAAATTGTTTGAGAAAATGGGCGATTAATGGGATCGTTTTCTGGACTAGTAGCCGGATCTAAATGAACTATGCTAATGACCGGATGAATTACTCTTGATGGAATATTAAGCATGAAGTTTTATTAAGACTAACTGCGTTACATCTATTTACAAAGTTTTACGTGTATATATCATGTGACTTATAAAGATATCATTACACCCCTTACCCTGAAACTGAAACCATCATATCTAGATTGATTTGGGGCCCTTCTTTTTCTGTAGGATTGCACGATATAAAGCACTTATAGCCGCAAGTAAACGTCGGACTAAGGATGCAATTGACTGGTTGCTAGGAACAGAAAGCGGGGCATTAGCCTTTGCGTCCATTTGGACAGGAGACTTGAGGTGAAGGTGAGGGATTGTGACAGTTATGGTATTAGGAAAAAAAAAAGATTAGAATTAGAATTAGAATTAGAATTAGAATTAGAATTAGAATTAGAATTAGAATTAGAATTAGAATTAGAATTAGAATTAGAATTAGAATTAGAATTAGAATTAGAATTAGAATTAGAATTAGAATTAGAATTAGAATTAGAATTAGAATTAGAATTAGAATTAGAATTAGAATTAGAATTAGAATTAGAATTAGAATTAGAATTAGAATTAGAATTAGAATTAGAATTAGAATTAGAATTAGAATTAGAATTAGAATTAGAATTAGAATTAGAATTAGAATTAGAATTAGAATTAGAATTAGAATTAGAATTAGAATTAGAATTAGAATTAGAATTAGAATTAGAATTAGAATTAGAATTAGAATTAGAATTAGAATTAGAATTAGAATTAGAATTAGAATTAGAATTAGAATTAGAATTAGAATTAGAATTAGAATTAGAATTAGAATTAGAATTAGAATTAGAATTAGAATTAGAATTAGAATTAGAATTAGAATTAGAATTAGAATTAGAATTAGAATTAGAATTAGAATTAGAATTAGAATTAGAATTAGAATTAGAATTAGAATTAGAATTAGAATTAGAATTAGAATTAGAATTAGAATTAGATATTGCGAGCGTAGAATACACTCGGATGAGGCTAAGCTACAGCCCTTCTATCATAAGTGAGTAAGAGAGTTAAACTCTGTGAGACGCCTTTATTCCCTGGAATAATTTGGCGCGTCTTTCGCCCTTAGGGAGGCTTATAGGTGACTATCAGAAGATGGCTTTTCCGTAGACGTTAAACGAAAAATAAATACATAAATAAATCTAGATTGATTTGATTACAAAATGAAATATGTTTTAAACGATTGAATGATTTCGTCAGTATATCGGCTTTGCATAGATCAGTTGGAGTATACTGAAGTTTTAATGGGTTAATTTCGATTGATTCCCGAACAGTGGATTCTCGCATAAGCAAATGTCGATTTCGAGCCGGAATTTTTTTAGAGTTAGCTGTAATTATGGCAGCTGTATTATCGATTTAAGTCAATATAGGCGAAGTTTCCTTTTTAAATAATTCGTTGCAAAGTGGTCGAACCCATTGTGCAGTGACAGCAAGAGTAGTCAGTGCAGCGTATTCAGCTTCACAGGTACTTTGAGCGGTGACTGATTGTTTCTTTGATGACCATGCAATGGGTGTTGCATCAGTGAAAAATATATTTCCTGACGTACCTTTAAGACATATGGAATTTCCTCATGTACTTTCAGGGCGTCTGATATAGAGCACCCCCATGCTCATTAAATAGCGGGGCTATTTCTGTTAATCTTAATTCTGCCATATTTAAGTAATTGCCTGATTATCAGGAACATTTATAGCACTAAATTCTCGCTTACTTACATGGTTAAATACTGCTCCCATAAGTATAAAAGCTCTCAATTTTGACTGAACAAATCAAAAATCTGCGATACAATTTTGGATGTTGGACATAGAAAATTTAATTCAAGAATGGATGATAAAAAATATTATTTTTTATTTCTCCCTTCCTAAATTAAATTTCTTTTCATACACACATAAAGTAAACATATGAATATACTAATGACTGACTGTGATACCACTTATCATGTGTAATTACAAGTTGAACATAATATCTGACGAATAGATATAATAATATGAAGATAAGTAAGTTTCTGGTATACATAAATTAACCATTGTAAATAATTCTAGCTCTCTGAGGACAATTACTACGGCTGTGTCCTGTAAGCTGTCAGCCTCTAGATAATTGCCTATTGTGTCCATGTTCGGTGCAAAGACTGCAGTTGTTATGGGTTATGCCCTTTTCTGAATAGCTGGGCCTCTCCTATTGCCCATCTGGCTAGGATTAAGCGCGAAGCGACATGGGACAGGAACAAAAAGGGGTAAATGAGGTTGAGGCGCTCTCAGGAGTTTTAAGTATTTAAATGTGTGAACAACTCATGTATTTAATTCTTTAGAGAAAATAATAGACAGTTTTGTGACATCGCTTTTGTGAGACAACATTTGCCACTGTCCTTTCACAGCAGTGTGGAAGTCGACTTTGTACCAGGTCACATTGGCTCAAAATTCTACCCGTGGCAGCAGTTTGCACTCTCATTTTGTCTCGAGTTTGTGCCCGCCGTACAGCCGTTTCAGCTCGTCTTCTAGACGATGAGATGGGGCCAAGAATTTGGGGGTGGAGGAGTTATAAGTTCGTTGCCCCATACTAGTCGATATATGTGCCAAAAGGGGTGGAAATCTCGTGGGGTTATGGTTGTCGGAAGTTAGCTCCCATTAGATGAGCAGAACTCAACATCAGATACTTGTGTGTGCAACAGGTACTAATCGGCTGACTAGCCGTTACATTAATGACCTATTACGCGACTACTCAGACCGATTTTGCACTGCATACTTTGATGATGTGCTTATCTGGAGTGAAGGAAGTAAGGAAAATCAATTTGATAAGGTCAATAAAGTATTAGATCGATTGGAAAATGCAAATATAAAGCTGGATGTGAAAAAGTGCAATTTTGCGGTGAAACAAGTCAAATATTTAGGGTTTGTTGTAAAAGCTGGGGAAGGGATATCGGTAGATCCAGAAAGGAAAATAGCGATAGAAGAGTGGGAACTGCCCCAAACGCAAACAGGGGTGCAGAGTTTCCTAGGATTCGCCGACTTTTACCGGGATTTAATTCACGATTTTGCTAAAATATGTGCGCCCCTGCAACGCTATACAATGAAACAATCTTCAGTGAAAGGGGAATTATATCTGGACCAGAATGCTCGAGAAGCTTTTGAAACACTCAAAAAGCATGTCATATCATCTCCAATCCTAGCATTATTTGATCCAGATCGCAAAACGGTACTTGAAACAGATCGTTCTGGATGGGCAATGGGAGGATGCCTCTCACAATTTGACGATAATGAAGTTATTCGTCCTGTGGGTTACTATTCTAAAAAATTGTCACCAGCAGAATGCAATTATGATATCCATGACAAAGAATTGCTGGCCATTATCCGAGCAGTTGAGTTTTGGAGGCCAGAATTGATAAGTCCTCAACATCTTCTTGAGATTTTTACTGACCATGAAAATTTGCAATACTTTCGAACAAAAAGAATTTTATCTGAACGACAAATCAGGTGGAAAAATCTACTTGATACACTACCTTCAATTAAACCTCATTATCGACCCGGGAGAGAAGCAATACGTCCAGACGTTTTGTCAAGACTCGAGCAACATTTACCTATTGACTTAAACGACGAACGCCTAAAACATCGTGAAATGCTACTTATCAACCAAGATTGGATTGCAAATACCGATGCAATATCTCATAATGGTGAAATCACTAGAAATGTAGATACACCGTTCGATGATCAAGAGCTTACAAAGCTATGCTAAGACGGATAGAAGCGGATAAAAAATACCGTGACATACAACAGAGTATAAAGGATGACAAAATATGCTTTCCTGCAACAGTTAAATCAAAAATATCGATTTCATAATGTAAAATAGATATTGTCCTAATCAAATGGAAAAATCGAGTGCTAGTCCCTAACTATGAGCCACTACAAACGGCATTGATCCACAGAGCGCACGACTCTTTAAATAAAGACCACCCCGGACGTGAAGGAACTTTAAGTATGTTAAGTAGGGAATTCTATTGGCCACGAATTAGTGACATGGTGAAGAGATTCGTCAGATATTGTGATGTGCGTGGTAGAACATATGTATGGAGAGACAAAAAAAGGGGATTCTTAAAACCGTTACCAATACCAGAGCGCTTCCATCAAGAATTATCTATTGACTTTATGACAGACCTATCAGCTGAAAAAGATCAACCGCGTTATCTAATGATAATAACAGATCGGCTTAGTAAAGAAGTAATGTTACAGCGTATATCCCCGGTATATATTTCGGCTACGCCAAAACCTGATGAGCCCCTTAAATTCTTAGAGAAGAACATGGAAGGCTGAAGTCCGACGAAGAAGTCGATAGAATGGTGGAGAGTATAAGTATACGATACCAATAGAACAATTGGAGATCACGAGAGAAACGGAAGTAAATGTATATAAATGAGCGTAACATATTATTATATTCCGTAGACTTTAGTAATAGACTGGTTTTACGACTTGCTCTGTTGTTTATCAACATCAATTGATCCGGCAGCATTAAATTCCACTAATACATATTTTTATAGGGAAATGTTATTTGCTCCCTCCAAGAAAATTAAATGCCCCTCCATCCCCCCTTCTTTGCACAATTCTAGACCTTTTGGATTCATTGATTGGCGCGTATCAGCTTTCAACCAAACCAATCCACGCTGACCACTTCGTTCTAAACTACTATTAAAATAATTAATCCGTGTCATAACTCTGTCTCGGCCCCCATATCGACATATCGACGTTTCATAATTTTTGGCGGGTCACTCTAAATCTACCCACACCCCTGCTAGCATGACCCAAGATGGTAAAGTCGAACCGCAAGCCTGTCACGAAAGCTCTAACTCAACTTAATCCCTTATCTAGATTGCCATGGCAACTGTAATCGACGATATTAAATACTGAATACTGTTAATCTTCGCGGGCAATCCTCATCTTTACGATTTCAAAATTCAAGATTGACGGCTCTTCAGTCAGAAAATTTTTATTTGAAATCTCCAAAATGCAGGAAAATAATTCATGTGCATTTAGGAAGATGACGAGAAAACCTAATCGGATTTTGCTCTTTTCTCTTAATTAGAAACCCAAAGATCGCTATTGTCATGCTAGTCAGGATAATCGAACTTGACAATTAGAACTTATATATCTTTCTAAGATCTGTATGTTTATTTTCTGAAGATATGCTTCTAAAATAATTGATTTGGCTTATATTGCTGTTGCTATCTGCTAAAAAAGCGACGGCGAGACTTATCGATGCCAATATAATTGTATTAAGACTGATGTAACGACAAATCCAAAACTCAATAAAACATCTCTGCAAAACTTAAACAGGAATTTACCAAGTTCAAGTACGAAATAATAGCAATAGGGAATCCAGTTCCAGATTTTGATCTGATTATTCGAGCTAGCTCACAGAGAAGCCCGAACTTGAGCCTTCCATGAGATATATCGCGTAAAAAAATAATGTGTATGATTTTGCAGTGTAGGACCCTTGAATCCAACTTTCTTGGGAGGTTATTTATGACTTAGTTGATAAAAACCGAGTTATCATGCAAACACAGTGCCGACTAAGTCTCACGGGTATGGATAGGGATTCCAATAAACATAATGAAATCTTTTTTGTTTTATTCCCCAATAACAAGAGAGAGAGAGAGTTGTTAAGCACCATCACTTTGAGATACACAATAGAACTTAATGCACTCAGACTAACGATTATGACAATCTTGGTAGAAGTAGGCTAGAAAAGGGATTCATGTATGATGCGACAAGTATTGATAATTATGTTCAGATGGAAATCTCGGATTAAAGCTACAAATTCTTGTGTAATTGATTAATTGAAGTATCAAAGTGATTTCCTTTGTTTATATATTTGTTTACTTGGGTTGAGAAAAATTCAATGGAAAATACCAGGATCAAATTGTACCCGGAGCAAAATCGGTCATGGAGACAGGCCTGCGGTTCGATTTTTCCATCTTGGGTTATGCTAGCAGGCAGGGGTGTGGGTAGATTTAGAGTGACCCGCCAAAAATTATGAAACGTCGATATGTCGATATGTCGATATGGGAGCCGAGACAGAGTTATGACACAGATTAATTATTTTAATAGTAGTTTAGTACGAAGTGGTCAGCGTGGATTGGTTTGGTTGAAAGCTGATACGCGCCAATCAATGAATCCAAAAGGTCTAGAATTGTGCAAAGTGGGGGGGGGGGGGCATTTAAG
>QVIK01000494.1:24635-38329 GCA_003957845.1 Oidium heveae
AGCGTGGATTGGTTGAAAACTGATACGCGCCAATCAATGAATCTAAAAGGTCCAGATTTGTGCAAAGTGGGGGGGGGGGCATTTAAGGTTCTTGGAGGGGGCAAATAACATTACCCTTTATTTAGTATCGAGTAGTTTTCTATGAATGCTGAGCAGGATTAACTTAGCTTATATAAAATTCTTATTACCGGTGGTGAAATATTTATTAGGTCTGTAACTGTTAATCAACGATGATAATTAAGGTGCAAACAGTTGAAGTTGGCAAAAATCAAAACTAGAAATTTATATAAAAATTTATGAAAATGAGGGGAACTTATGTAGTATAGTAAATAGCCCAATACACCAGGCAAAAATATTTATGCTTTGGATAAATAAAAAATAGAAGAGACATGCCCCTGAAGTGAGGATATGATATGCTTATATAGGGAGTAAAAACATTACCGTGGTAGTAGGGTATAAGGCAGGCAGGAATCTAAAGGAGTTCCGTCGAGCATTATTTCGCATAAACCCTTGTTATGACATCAACGCGAAAACCTTATTTTGATGTGCAAATAACTGCAGGTATCGCTTATAATTCCAACTCTCCTCCTCGAAATGTGCAATTATTCAATCATGCCTATATTCAGTTAGTGTTTCTGGAATGAAGCTAAAACTAGAGACTTAATGAATATATCAACCGGATTTTCTTTCCCAGGAATTGACTCTGGGCTAAATGTTCCTTCCTCCACATGTTGGCGTATCCAATGATAAATATTATCGATGTGCATTGTAGCTCGCATGTTTTCCGGAGTTTTTGTCAACGCTATTGCACCGTCTGAATACATAAATAATGGAATCGGTTCTTCATGAGAGAATCCCGACTCTTCCATAACGTCTCGTAAGAATAAACAATTCCTGCCTGTGAGATTTGCAGCCACATATTCTGATTCAGACGTTGACACAGTGATCAGTCTTTGTTTCTGTCAGGATTGCCTTATCTTGTATAATATATATGTGGAGATTCACCAAATCATAGTGTTCAGACATTCATAAATAAAAACTGTTATTTTATAAATAAAAATAAGAAGAATTAAAACATCTCAATGATAAGGACTTATACTATTATATGAGCTTTAGGGTATCAGAAAGTCCAGAGTCAACATTATCATCAGCAATTAGCACGTCATCATCCCTTGAATTTTTTCCGGCGGCCGAAAGCTTAAATATCATACCCAAATTAGACGATGTTCAATACGGGATATCGAGTATTAAGATGAACGACGAACAACAGAGTTCTGCGGGACCAACAATGAGCTTGTCTATGGAAGACGTGAATAAAATTGCCAATCTAATCAATGCAATAAATGAAGCGCCCCCTGAGGCTCAAAATTATTTGAATGGCCTTATGTTAGGAAAACGACCCTCAATACCTATTTCCGAGAGCAAATCAGAGATTGACCCTACTATTAATAATCAGAATATATCAATGTCATCAAACGGACCAATCAGACTGGATGCCAAATTCGAAAAATGGGACGGCAATTCGTTGACTTAGACACCCCATTACTACTTTTTGAAAATGCAGTGTAAAATCTACCAGCCTCTGCTAGTGACAGACGAGGCTATCTGCATGAAAATATATGAAACTATACTGGAGCCTAAAAGACAACGAATTCGAAGGTACTGGATAGATTGTGGAGAAAAGGAGGTTTACAATTGGAAGGAAATGCTCAGTATTTGTCATGAAGAGTTTTTCGACAAAGTTGAAGCCCAAAAAGCAGAAAGAAAACTACTCGCAATGGGACAAGGCGAAAGCTAAATTTTTAGAAAATTCCTCCAAGATTGGGAGTTACAGCTAGAGTATGCTGGAGGAAGAGACTGGCCAGACTCAATTAAGATTAATAACTTAAGAAATGCACTTAGTAATGAGATCAGAGATAAATACGCTGTGTTAAATCTTCCCAGTAACGATTTTAAAGAATGGACGAATATCATCACTCGAGTAGCTGCTGTAATGGAAGATGACGAGAATTTCATACGTAGAGGAGAAGCACAAATAACTCAATATGCTTCCCGAACTGGTGCTCTTCAGAGTGAATATTTGACAGGGCCCCCTTCAAAACAAATCTCCTCTGCTTCAAATACAGTTGATAATGAAGGTGATACTATAATGGGAGGAATGAAGATTGATTTGCATTCATTAGCGACACTTCTGGCTCAAATTAATGTTCAAAAAGGGAGTTCTCCTTCCAGACCCCCTGCACCCTGGTTAATAGAACTAGAAGTAGCCGAATTACGAAAAAAAATCTTTGCCTGAGAAGTAAAAAAGGTTGTCACATATCGCGTTTATGTAATAAATTTGGACCTCCTAAGAAGCCATCTCAGATAAGTAATCTACAAAATGTATGTACTATTAATGATGAATTAGACTCGGGATTGGGAAAAGAATAACCTCCAGAGAGAGTCACGCCTCGAGGAACGGAGGAACGAGGAAGGAGTTTGAGGTTGTTGCGAAAGGTGTTCAAAGTCTAGTTAATAATTTACATGGTAAACCAGTTTTTATTGATACGTTAGTTAATACAAACTCTGTTCCTGCTTTAGTAGACCTTGGATGTACAATTTACTCTGTTTTTAGCAAAAACCTTGTTCAACGCCCCGACCTCCCGTGCAGTAAAGTCTCGGCTAGAGAACTTAAGTTAGCTAAAGACTCAAAAGATAAAGATCGAATGAAAGTTGATAAAATTTGTTGGGCTAAAATTGATCTTGACGGTATGCAGTCTACTATATATGGGTATGTTATTGAAGGGCTTGCACATGACCTAATTCTAGGGGAGCCTTTGATGAGGTTGAATGACGTCATATATATAGCTAGGGACCGCACTTTGTTCTTAGGACAGGATAAGCATCGAGTTCGCACATACGGTTTTACTGCGCCTAAACTCGATATCGCAATGATTCAACATACCGAGCTTGCAGCCTATCTGAAAAAATCGGAACAGTTGCACCTTGATATACGAGATCAAAACTGCTCTATGCTGTATGCAGCATCACTTCATGATATAAACAAAATGTTATCCCCTAAAAAGCAATTTTCTGATGAAGAGATTCGGCAAAAGCTACCTTGTCCCCTACATAAGTATATAAGCGCATTCAAAGCAGATAAAAATGACAAATCAGATCTACCACCACATAGACCTGGGGTTGACATTTCAATCGAAATAGAAAAAGATGAACAAGGCCGTACTAAGGATTTACCGAGAGGTCCTCTGTGCGGCATGTCACGAGATGAGCTTCTATGCTTACGAAAAGAGATTACCGAACTTTTAGACCGTAATTGGATACAACCTAGCAGTTCTCCGGGAGGAGCTCCCGTTCTATTTGTTAAAAAACCCGGAGGAGGACTGCGGTTTTGTGTTGATTACCGGAGTCTAGATGCTATTATTAAAAAAGACTGTTATCCCCTTCCACTTATCAAAGAAACTTTTCGAGCTCTTTCTCAAGACAAATGGTTTACTAAAATTGACGTCAGCGCTGCTTTCCATGGAATCTGAGTTAAAGAGGGGGATAAATAGAAAACTGCATTTCAAACGCGTCTTGGCCTATTTGAATTGCTAGTTATGCCATTTGGTCTTTGTGGAGCTCCTGCTGTATGGCAACGATGGATAAATGATCTTCTACGAGACTATTTAGACGAATTCTGTACAGCATATCTTGACGATGTCCTCGTTTGGAGTAATGGAACTAAGGAAGAGCATCTAAAAAAAGTGGGCTTAGTACTTGAGCGTCTCAAAAATGCAGACCTAAAGCTTGATTTAAAGAAATGCAAGTTTACGGTGAAACAGGTGAAATATTTAGGATATGTTGTAACTGCGGAAAAGGGGATTGCAGTTGATCCTGATAAAAAGGTCGTAATAGAAAAATGGGAAGTTCCTCGTTCTCAAACTGCTGTCCATAGTTTTTTGGGATTCGCTAACTTCTATCGAGATTTTATTCATGATTTTGCTAAGTTAAAAGCTCCTCTACAGCGATATACTATGAAACAATTCTCAAATAAAGGTAAAATCTTGATTGATAAAGAAGCAAAGCTTGCTTTCGAAAAACCGAAGAAAAATTTTATTACGGCTCCTATCCTGACATTATTTGATCCTAGTCGTAAAACAGTCCTTGTAACAGACTGCTCTGGCTGGGCTATGGGTGCATGTCTGTCTCAATTAGACTCAGAACAGAGATTACGACCGGTAGGCTATTTCTCGAAGAAGCTCTCACCGCCAGAATGCAACTATGACATCCATGACAAGGAGCTTTTAGCAATTGTTCGTGCCATAGAATTTTGGAGAGCAGAATTAATGAGTCTTGATCAACCTGTTGAAATACTTACGGATCATAAAAACTTACAATACTTTATGTCCAAAAGAACTCTCACAGAACGACAGATTCGTTGGAAAGAATTACTTGATAGTTTACCCGGTATTAAATTGCGGTATCGTCCAGGTAAAGAAGCCTCAAGACCTGATGCCCTTTCTAGACTAGAACAAGATACACCTACAGTAAGCACAGACCCGCGGCTCTGCTATCGATAAATGAAACTTATTGATAAAAATTGGATATCTATGGTACATGCGACGGAAAACCCAAACCAGATCTATTGTCCTTTTCAAGATGAAGAGTTACAAAAATTATGGACAGAAGGTGTTTATGCTGATGGCGAATTCAGGGATATCAAAGAAGCGATTTTACAAGAAAAAAGGTGTTTCCCACCATCTGTGACCGCAAAGATTTCGATATCTAAGTGCTCCATCGATGATAATGGTTTTGTCAGATGGCGTGATCGACTCCTCATACCCTCATATGAACCTATACAAACTCTGTTGATACACAAAGCTCACGACTCACCAATTACCGGACATCCCGGAAGGGATCCTACATTAGGTATTTTAAGCAGAGAATTTTATTGGCCAGGAATGAGTCACATGGCCAGAAAATTCGTTCGAAACTGCGACGTTTGTGGCAGAACACATGTTTGGCGAGATAAAAAAAGTGGATTTCTTAAGCCTTTGCCAATACCAGAGCGTTACCATCAAGAAATTTCTATAGATTTCATGACTGATCTCCCAGCTAAAAAGGATCAACCAAAATATTTAATGGTCATTACGGACCTTTTGAGTAAAAAGATAATCTTAGAAGCCATGCTTACAATGGACGCTGAAGCTTGTGCAAAGCGTTTCCTACAATGCTTTTATCGCTTTCATGGATTCCCGCGCGCAATAAAATCAGATCGTGGAAGCAATTGGGTTAGCGACTTTAGGAGACGTTTGTGTGAACAAGCTAAAATCGAACAATGATTGTCAATAGCATTTCACCCACAAACGGATGGTGCAATAGAGCGCGCGAATCAAGAAATACAAGCTTACTTTTGCGCTTTCATAACTTATGCTCAAACAGACTGGTCAGACCTATTACCATCAGCTCAGCTAGCAATAAATAATCGAGACTCATCTCTTGGTTATAGTCCTTTCTTTTTGAATCATGGGTATCATGTTTCGCCGATTTTGAATACATCTCATACTACTGAAAGAACAGATTCATTAAAACAAAAATCGTTAAAAACACAACAGGCAGATGCACTAGTTAATAAACTAAAAGAAGGACAACTTTTAGCCCAAGCAGCAATGGCATGGAGGCAACAGATTATGGAAGACACATCTAATCAAAAGCGTCAACAGTCAGAAAGTTTCAGAGAGGGTGATTAGTATGGTTAAATTTAAAAAATGTAGCTACACTGCAACCATCTAAAAAACTCTCGTGGCTTCATTCAAAATATAGAGTTATAAAAATAATCTCTTCCCATGTGGTGGAATTAGATATTCCTTCAGGGATTCATCCTTGCTTTCACGTCGACATGCTTAAACGCGCGGCTAACGACCCGTTACCTTCGCAGGTTCAAGATGACTCCCAACCAAATCCAATTGATGCTACAGTTCCACGCGAACAACAAGAGTTCGTTGTCGAGAAAATTCTGAAAGCAAAGAAACAACGCCGAGGACGGGGTTTCCAACGCATGGTACTTGTTAAATGGTATGGCCAAAAAGAACCGACGTGGGAACCACCTTCTGAGATGCAAGAAACGATTGCCCTCGATGAATCCGAAAAGAAATATGGCATCGATGACGATGTCGGCGAAACCAATATTGGAACGCCAATTGGAAATAGAGATAAGATAAAATCTAACTATAAAAAAAAAAGAAAAAAAAGGGGGGTAATGTCACGGGATTTACCCGTATGATTAAATTGGCTTTGCCAATGATGATCTTGAATAATCAGACGTAATAACATGGAATGAGATGGAACGAAATAGAATGAGATGGAATGAAGGGTTTACAAAATCTTCGATTAACAGGGGGGGTATAAGCGTTGTATTTAAATGATTAGAATAATCACATAGCTTCTTTCTGTAGATTTGTATAATATTCTGATTTTATTGGGCTTGCTCTGCTCTGTTGTGCACCAATTTCAATTGACCCGACGACACATCTTCCCCAAATTTCTCATATATCACTCTTAGTGCTAAAGGAAAATTTGCAGATTTGCAATTTTCCATTCCAAATCTTTGAAGAATTTTTAGAATGTACTGTTCTTGATTTATCTTTATTGATTTATCTTTATTGATTTATCTTTATTGATTTATCTTTATTGATTTATCTTTATTGATTTATCTTTATTGATTTATCTTTATTGATTTATCTTTATTGATTTATCTTTATTGATTTATCTTTATTGATTTATCTTTATTGATTTATCTTTATTGATTTATATTCTGGGTTCCGTTTCAATTGGATACCGAGCAACATCTTTGGCTCTCCAAGATCTGTAGACTCCCATTTATTTCCAATTTCACATTTGGTGTTATGAAATTGTATATCATTTGAGGAAGCAATAAGGAAGTCATCAAGCCAAACAGCGATAATATCATATCCTTTTAATATCACTTCTATAGAATAGTCCATGCTCTTTTGTCAGTTGAGCATATCCGGCTTCGTCCACAAGGAATTTCTTTAAAGTCATATTCCATTCTCTGCCGGATTGCTTGAGTCCATATAATGTGTGCATCAGCCGACACACTCTGCCCGTTCCATCCTCACATCCTTTTGGTTGCCGCATATATATTTCCTCGCTTAATCTTCCATTTAAATATGCGCCTTTTATGTCCATCTGACCAATTGCTAGGCCATGATAAGCAGTAATAGCGAGAAGAATAAGAAATGAATCAAATCTCACAACCGGAGAAAAAGTATCTGAATAATCATAGATGTAGCCCTGATTGTAGCCTTGAGCTACTAGACGTACTTTGAACTTACAGAGCTTTCCATTCTCGTCGTATTTTTTGGTGAAAACCCACATATTCCCAATAATATTTTTATCATTAGGTGGATCTACCAACTCCCATGTTTCTTTTTCCCTCAAGGTAGATAGTTCTGTTTCAACTGCCACTTCCCAATTTTCACTATCCCCACTTTCACACGCCTCTTGAATTGTGTTTGGTAATCTATAATCTCCATTTCTATTCATGAGGTCGTGAGCAAAGTTAGCAAAGTATGACGAGCTGTGTCAGATCACGGGCTGACAGTGTATCGTTTAGACGAGGAAGCGAAGAATTAATAGGGTATGACAAGGATTATAATTGTTGACAAGGATAATTTATAAAACAAGGATCCAAGGGTTCAAGAGCGCTAGGGAACGAGGAAAGTAGTAGTATTTCTAACATATAATAGATTTCAAAGAAGTCAAGAAAAGACGGAGGACAAAGCGTGAAGAACCAACCTCTACACTAACGCTGGACTATATACATAAATCTATGGAATAATTTATTATCAAACGACTGAAAATAGAAGTAACAATACCAGAAATATCCATATCGGTTTTAGAGCTACACGAATAGAAACTCAAACCAGGTCTAAATATAAAGGTATCAGTCACCAGATTAGACACTAAGGCTGAGTAATGAAATATTTAGGTGTAAATGATTGAGTCAGGAATTTGATTCCTTACATTCTGATAAAATAATCTCCATTCATACGTGCTTCTAAAGCCAAATATACATTTTGTCCGGTTTTCGTTTGCCGAATATAATTTCTTGGATTAAAGCCGGCTAGGTCACTATAATTTCTTCTTGTAGTTTTTCCAGACTCAGTCCTAGATCTTAGAAAACGTTCCACTTGTCGCTCATCAACACACCATTGTCTGGTGTTATAATTTTGTTGTCCTCTTCTAAACGATCTCCGGTTACCTTAGATTGATTTTCGTCTGTTAACATGTTAGGCTCTCTAGATTTAAAATCCGTATCTCTAATTTCAACATCACTCTTCTGGTTTGGCATGAAATTATAATTTCGGGAAACTCTTATCCTTCTCGTATTAGGATCATAATACCTAATGGCTTTAGGTCCGTCTTCAAAACCAGTGAAGATGACTTTTCGTGCCTTTGGTTCGATTTTCGATTTCGGTAATTCTTCAAGCATGAAAACGTCATCTCCGAATTCTCGAGCCATAGAGAGATTGGGCTGAATTCCAGTCTGAGTTTCAATGTGAGTTTCATCGTCTAATGCTTTCGTAGGGCTTCGATTTCTGATCCATGCGGCATGTAGCACTGCTTCCCCCCACAGTGATTCTGGCAAGTTTTTTTCGAATCTCATGGCTCTTGCCAGCTCTAAAATTGTTCTGTTCATTAGTTCAGATACACCATTTTGTTGAGGCGAATGGGGGGCTGATGGCTTCAACTTTATGCCTCTTTCTTCAAACCAACTTCACGTTCCTTCATATTCCGCAGCATTGTCTGCTCTGATTTCTTTTGGCCATCTATTATGTTGAGTAAAAATAAAGTTACAATAATTCATTAGCTGCTGTTTGACACAAGCTTTATTTTTCATAAGTTTCACCGTAACATATCTTGTATAGTCATCAATAAATAAGATAAAATATTGATTTCCTCCTGGAGTTTGTTTCATGTTCGGCGAGCCCCATACGTCTGTATGTATTAACTCTCCAGAAATCTTTATACGTCTCTCAGTTATTGAATGAAATGGTATACGGTGTGGCTTAGCTTCAATACAACTTCTGCGGCTAAGAGATAATGGAATCGGCTCATTTTTATCCACTTTTAGTCTTTTCACAAGATCCTTTTTGAAAATTACTCTCATTAAGGATAATGAAATATGACCTAAAAGTCTATGTGCTTCATGTCATGAAACAATAAGTGTCATTACGGATTTAGCTGTTGGATTATGGCTAATCAATACTTTAGCATTGACTCGACATAGATTTCCTTCGAGATAACCCGTTGCAATTGCTTCTCCGCTCTTATTCCAAAAGGTACATTTATCATTTCCGCAAATAAATCTACCTCCAGCTTTATCTATTTTGGGTACAGAAATTAGACAATAGCGCGTGGTAGGCACGTATTAGACGTCAATCAATTTAAAGATCTTAAACTGGCTAATAATATTTCCTTGCATATATACAACACCAGTACCTTCCACTGTGGCAGTTAATCCTCCAGCAAAATTTAATGTAGATTTCTTTGGTGTAAAAGAGGCAAAAATTTCTCTGTGGTTTGCAATGTGAGCACTTGCACCTGAGTCTGCAATTCACGATTGACTGGACCACGAGTAGGATGTAAAACAATTTTCATTCTGTATATAATCTAACAAAGCCATATGGCTAGTATAGAAAACTTCTTCATCTGCTAACTTTACCTGGTTGTTCTCTAGCTCCTTCCTATATTCAGCCTCTGCTTTCTTTCTTCTGGCAATTTGCCGAGGACCTTGACCCTCTTTAGCTCCACCCTTCGCATAACATTCATTTTTCATATGCCCTGGCTTCCCGCAATTGTAACATCGTTTGGTATTTACCAAATGTGCCTCTTGGGATCTACTATGCCGTCTCATTTCCTCTTCAACAATTTTATTTGCTACATACTCTTGATCAGCCTCTTCTAGGTCTTTAATTCCTGCGAAAATAGTAGAAACACAGTTTTCATAAGAAGATGGTAAAGATTTACTTAGCAGTAGAGCAAGTAAGTGATTTTCAATAAAAATACCCAAATCTACTAGTTCTCTATGTATGGCACGTATCTCACCAATATGTTCTTGTACTGATGCTCCCTCCTTGCATCTCATATTCCAGAACTTCCATATTAAGTCCATTTTCTCTTGCGCACCCGTAGCTTGATGCAGACTAGCCATATTTTTCCATACGCATGCTGATGTATTTGCATGTCTTACTTGTTTTTAATCTTTTGACCCCAAGGAATTTTTTATCACAACTTTTGCAATCCTTTTGCATGTCGTCCATGACTCTAATAGATCTGTGTATGAGTCTGCTGGTTTTTGCTCATTTCCAGTGACAATATCCCAGAGATTACATATTTCCAGGTTATCTTGCATGTGGCCTCTCCAAATATCCTAATTCTCATCATTCAACTTTTCAAACCCACTGAATAGTGAAGTAATTTCTCTTGGGATTATGGATAGGACGGGTACAGCTGAACAATCAGATAGTTTTTTCGAAGTTGGTCACTTAAGAATTCATATGCCAACATATCCAACATATCCAATTTGTCTAATATTTGTAATTTCCAGAGGCTAGGTAAAACTTCTTTACCGTTATTTAGCTTAGAAGTTAAATTTGGAACTCAACACGATGATTATTGTTATCAACGGAGGCGTCTCGATGAGACAAAAATCTATCTGTATTGCTTTGATTTGCTTTAGGATCTGGTATAGATTCGTTCTTTAATGTTGGGAAATCAGTTGCATAGTTGCCCGCTTGTTCGGAAGACATTTCTAGTTGAAGGATTCTACTTTGCGTTGTCTTATTTACAGTAAGGGCATTTATCGATGCTCGTCTAAGCGAATCTATTTCATAATCATCATAAACCAATTCTGCATCTATATCTTTATCTTAATAACTGTTCCAGGGGAGTTAGGTGATGCAGGGGGAAAAAATGGTAATAGAGTCAGATATCGGATTCTTTTAGGCGGTGGTCAAGGCAATTTTTCTCTTAGAGGAAGTTTGTTTTTCAGGAGATTGTGATGTCGTTTTATATAAATTTGGTGCCATCCTTCACATTTTCTATGATAAGAGCGTGGTATAGGCCTGCGTTTGATTTACAGAATATTGATTCTGTGTGAGATGGATTATGTATATGCGATAATTTTAAAGGCCTTCACAAGCCGAAGTAAGATTTAATGAGCTTTAGATAATGTGACGGATCAGTCCAAATGATAAAGCGTGCAGTTAACAACAATATATTTTTTAGAATAACATCTTATCCTACATATGCCTAATATATGAAAGTTATCATCCTCTATTAAATGGGTCACATCATGGAGTATCTGTGAATCGTGAATTGTATCTATATTTTCAAGATCAAATTGTTCATAACCCCAGAGGTATTCTGGTTCCAGCCTAGGTCTCACTGCTCTAGGCCTGATTTTATCTTCGTCTCCGGGCTTAGGCGTACGCGATCTGATTGTAGGGTAAAAAAAACCATAATGAAATATTCCACCGTCAATTAACGCTTTTCTTGTTTTTAAAAGAGATAGATGGTTGTTCTGATATTTGTAGAAGTTGATTCTGACAGGCTTCCATTTAACTGGTCAGAATAAGCGGTGATGTACTAACAATTTATTGATGTTTCTATACACTATCGTACATCCAGTGAGTTGACTTAATAATACTCACTTTGTAAATAAGTGTACGGCTGAATTTTAACGATAGACTTATATTGTGTCAACTCAGCAAGAAGTTCCTCAAACGAATGGGACCGACAATAATTAGCAAGGTGTGGGTCTATGGTAGTTATGTTGAAAACAAGTAAATATTTCATCTGGCGCTTCATTTCTGATGTAATGTTGTTGTTATCTTTAAAGTCATTATATCGTTTTTCATATTCTTTTATAAATGTCTGAATTGACATATTTTTGATTGCTTGAAAGGTCCAAAATCTTTGTATTATGGTCATTAGATTTGAGCGCAAAGTTGCTTGTGTTTGAACGACAATAGTAGTGAGAATAGCCTACGGGGACTCGCGTATGCCAGTTCTGATATGTGAAGCAGATTCTCTCAGTTTAGATTTCCATCATGCTGACCACATTGTGGTGGCTTTAGTAGTGAGAAAGTCAGAAAGAAAAACACAGGCAGTTTCTGTGAGATATATCAGCAACTGTACGGATTCATACCAATGATTCCAATTTGATGATGTAATTTTTGGCAGAGGAACCATTTTCTCAATATTATTTAGTCTTTCTGATAGAGTCCACATCTCAGTTTTCCGGTTTGCTACAGCCAGAGACGTTTTGACATCATCTTCAGAAGCAAACGTAATTTTACTGATTTCAACGTGATTACACGACGTGTGAGAAGAGTTTTCATCTGCCTCTTTCGAGGGCTTTTGAGTATAATTTGACATATTTTAGTGCGTGAGTTGCTGCTTGTATTTATCTGAAGAAAAGTGAAGATAGGAGCACGTGAAAAAAAGGTGTCAAAAATAAAGTAATTGAAATTTTAATGATGCATTATGGACAGCGGAAGTTATAGGGCCATAACCTGTAGAGCTAGAGGCATGAAGTTTATAATGAATATTCTAGACTATTTATATTTACAACAGTATTGTAAGCAGAATTATGTATGCATAATTCTGCGTGCATAAATATATGCAGTTAATAGGCGAGATTAGGATCGACTATTAGGGTACATAGCTTAACCGATATAATGACAAGGGGGGAAAGGGGTAATTTAGACTATATAAGTCCAAGTACCTACTATCCGTCCTACCCTATGTCGGCCAACATGCATTAGTTCCATTATTTTGGTTAGTTCGTCTTAGATCGTCAAACCAATAGAAAACCACAAAAACATGCTATATAAATTTCAGAGGGTAATTTTATAAAATATCAAATTCATCAACGCTTTACCCAATTAGGAATCTACTCATACGACTTCCCAATTTGAACTTGAAAATCTGAGCTGAATCTCGTCCTGACCCCTCGTCGGCCAGCGCTTTACCCAGTTGGGAATCAATGCATGTTACTTTCCTATTTGATTCTGAACAGGCTCCAGGAGCGTTTCATTCACTGGCACTTGGATGTATTGTTTAATAATTGAAAAATATTTTTTCTATGTAGAGAGAGAGAGGGGAAGATATTCGAACTGTCACGTCTCGTTTAGATAAGTAAGAATTGCATTAAACCTTTTCAAATTTCTATTTAAATTTATGTAAAATATTATTATTAGAACTAGCTGTCAACTTGCAGAAGATTTCCTATTGATTTTTTGAATGCCTATTCAGGATAAGTCAATTCATTTCTGGTAAGAACTTTTAAAAATCTGTCATGTTTTTTAGTTGAGAGNTGATTTTTTGAATGCCTATTCAGGATAAGTCAATTCATTTCTGGTAAGAACTTTTAAAAATCTGTCATGTTTTTTAGTTGAGAGATTCGGTCAGTTGAATATGGCAGCTGAGAAAAGTAAATTTAACAAAGACTCACATTTAAAAATGAAGTACACTAAAAGTTTAGCATGTTGATAACATAAAAAATGATACGATATTGAGAATAAGGAAGTAGCAATCATTGAAAAAATAACTGGTTGGTTTGTATTGGATGGTTTCAATTTAATGTAAGGATTGTTAAATTTTGTGATATTATTCTTGAAATCTAA
>QVIK01000495.1:0-12748 GCA_003957845.1 Oidium heveae
GACGCGTCCAACTAAGAAAGGAACATCAATCCCCCAAACGACTTATCTCTGTAATCTTATAGATAAAGTCATACGTTTGGCTTTGAGGGTAACACTTCCGGTTTGGAAAACTACTCCCAATATAGTGCTTCATAGGGAAGGTGGAATACCGCCTGCCCGGATCTTATTAGAAGGTAATCGTTCGAGACTAGCTGCTAGGTTAAAATCTCTAGATAGTCAGCATCCGTTACAAAATAGAGCATCTCTATGCCCTAATGTGGGTACTCTAAAATACAAATTAAAGAAGAGGACCTCAAAGCGACCTGATATTCTAATGACGCGTGTACAACGTGCGTTTCGACAACTTCCCTTGGCAGAAGACGCTGTGCCGTTGGTTGCACCTGTCTACATGGAAGACCTTGGTACCAAGTTACAAGGAGTAAAAGTTCATAAAGAATGGGCAAAGACGATCAATTCAACAGATATCTGCGCCTACTCAGATGGATCTTCTGAAGGACACGACCGCTCTTCCTGGGGATTCGTTCTCCAACGAGGTGGAATAACTTTTAAAAGAGGCAGGGGCTTTTTGCATGGAGGCGAGGATTTTGATGCCGAATTGTACGGAGCTACGGCTGCATTTCACGCTGCTCTTTCTGTGAGACAAACAGGAGAAAAAATATTTATTCTTCTTGACAATCAAGCCGCAGTGGGGGGCGCTTAAGACAGGAAAATCATCGTCGAGCTTGCTTGTTACTCGGAAATTTTATGAAATTGCCTAGAGAGCTAATGCTGAAGTAAGATGGGTTCCGGGTCACTCTGATATCAAAGGGAACGAGGAAGCCGACGCAGAAGCTCGCGCTGCCTTGAGAACATTACCAGCTAGAAATATATTACCCAGCTACATGACTTCGGCCTCTCTACGTCGACTCATGCATCAACGCCGGCAGATGCTGATTGATGAGTGGTGGTCGGGAGTTTGCCCATCTCGATATCGAGACCTTGACTTGCAGATGCGTCGCAAAAAANTGACTTCGGCCTCTCTACGTCGACTCATGCATCAACGCCGGCAGATGCTGATTGATGAGTGGTGGTCGGGAGTTTGCCCATCTCGATATCGAGACCTTGACTTGCAGATGCGTCGCAAAAAAAACCTCCTGAACTCTCCTTATCTAGACAATTGCTCCATCATCTTATAGCTGCAAGGACAGGTCACGGTGATTTCGCAGCATATCATCGCCAATTTAAGCACAGTGATGCTAACTTAGAATGTGATTGTGGACTTGAAACCTCACCCTTTCGCTTTATCCGATGTAGAATCTATGCCACAACCACTCGCAAAGTTAGAAATGGAAGTACATTTGAAGATTTTACAAGACTACTTTTTAAAGAATTTGCTCGGGCTACAGGTTGCTTTAGCGACCTGCCGGCTAACTAATCCTCTGCTGGAAGCGGGGATTGTCTCTACAAAATTGACTCTGTTAATTAATTAATTAATTTAACAAGGACGGGTGGAAGTTGATGCGAGAACCATTAAACAAGCTTTTGATATTTTGTTTTATTACATTATTTTTAATTTCTTCTTTCTTTATTAAAAAAAAAAAAAAAAAAAAAAAAAAAAAAAAAAAAAAAAAAAAAAAAAAAAAAAAAAAAAAGCTTATTGACTCTCTTCCTTTTTTGTACTTAATTCTGATACTTTAAACTGGTGTGAACGAGTAGGGCATGTTAAAAAATAAGATCCCTACCGGCTCCACAGGTCCTGGATCTCGTTAGATGTAGGGCTTCGGCCTAGGACTTAAAAAAAATAAATAAATAAATGTCATGAGCTACACTATAGCTCAGATTTAGCCCTCGGTAAGCACTCGCTAAAATAGCCGATAACCGAGTACAGGGATACTTTATGTGGAATTATGTTTACTACCATGTACCATATATCAAGTATACTAGTACATACAACGTTACGAATGATAACAACCACCAAAGCCGTACATAGGTTTAGGAGCTATGAGATAAAGGATAATGAAATGTATATAGTAGTGTATGACCAGCTTAGATAGAAGGGACACAAACAGTCTTACGGTTTCTACGATATACGAGATATATATATATATATATATATATATATATATATATATATATTTTAAAAAAAAACACAAATCTATATATTATATTTCACAATCTTAACTTTCTCCGGCACCTTAGAACCTCATAAAAGACGAGATAAAAAGATAAAAAAAAATAATGAAAAAAGAAAAAAGAAAAAAGAATTATTGGCTCTGACAAAACTTGATAATTGATATAAAATTGCAACAGGCCATTGACCTTAATACAAGATTGCTTGCTTATACTTATTGCTCAGAATAATCAATCTACTAAATACGGTTTAGATGCACAAATTGCTGCCAAGTACATTCTATTGTTGTGTAACTTATAAGAGTATTGAATACTTAGCCTACATTTTACAGAAATACATAGATAACTACCAGGCTATGGGGGGGGGGGGCGCTCATAGGGTGCATTGAGGTGTAAATATATTAGCCGTCCGTTTGTAGTGATTGAAAGTAGTGATCACCAATTAAAAACAGGGACCCTAAAAATAAAAAATAAATAATAAAAATAATAATGATATGGGGATGTCTACAGAAACCTTACCCCCCCCCCTCTCTGCAGAAAACGAATGATAGATGTAAGTTTAAATAGAAAACTTTTAGGCGAAGAAGCTAAAGAGTTTATGCACTTTTCAATGAGCTTGAGAGAGAATTTTTTGGCTGAGGAAGCGCATCTAGCCTTTTCTCACACTCCACCTATAGTAAGTATTCAATACAATACTTCTTTTTTATTGATATATAAATTATTAACTGGAGACCACTTGGAGCACCTTTTTTTTTTTTTTTTTTTTTTTTTTCCCCCCCGCTCACCCGTATTCAATTGAGAAGCTGAAGGAACATCCAG
This sequence comes from Oidium heveae, assembly GCA_003957845.1. Classification (NCBI taxonomy): domain Eukaryota; kingdom Fungi; phylum Ascomycota; class Leotiomycetes; order Helotiales; family Erysiphaceae; genus Oidium; species Oidium heveae. The sequence continues at coordinate 2,929 of QVIK01000495.1, forward strand.
ATGTTCTCATATTTGACTGCGTCTATAAAACTAATGCTTGCTTTCAACATGCCTTTTCTTCATATCATAGGCTTTTAAAAGTATGAGGTTATTCTACAAAGTTGCCTTTTTTTTTTTTTTTTTTTTTTTTTAAATGAGCAAGTGCTAAGTTATAATTTTATTATAAAAGAATTATATGAACTGTTCACTTTCTCAGATCATTCACCGCGTTGTTTGATTACGGATAATGAGACGGCACTTCAAAAATGCATTAAAAAAACCCTTCTTTCAAGAAGTGCCTCAACGGACTATATCTCAATGACATTTATCAAATAATATAGAATTTAGAGTAAATAGCATGTGGCCTCTTAAGTCAGCTACTGAGCAAGAGCAAAGAGAGCTTGTAGAATGCCGAGAGACATTCCTCAGGACCTTCCCCTTGGCCAAAACTAAGGATCTCTTTGATGAAAAATGGAACCAGCTCGGGATGGAATATCACCCTGTCGCTCCTTTAGTTACAAACTACATCAGAAATTATATTTTTGCCACTACAGCTTGAGAGGGCTGACTGAAATTATCAGTATATGCCTTTATTCAGCCAGATCTCTACGTCCCCTTTAGAGGGGTCTCATCATAGATCAAAGTCTTTTTTCTTAATAATAGAAAGGGCCATCCTTTCAATATACTCTATTGCAAAACATAGGATAAAGTGTGAGCTCTTCTTTTTTGCATACATTCTATTAGTTTAATAATTGTTCCTTTCCTTTCCATTAGTTTTAGTTTTTTGCATAGTTGTTTTTTTTTTTTTGTTTGTTTACTGTGGCGATCATTGTTAAAGTTTAGCGAAAATCTTCTATTTCCCGCTCTAAATAGCAAACGAGCAACACGCAGAGCGCTATTACCGCTTTCCCACTTGATCTTACACCCAAGGGATTCGACGAAAATCTGGAACCTATATATATATATATATTTATAGCATAGCTTGAATCGCTCTAAACTAGGGTCAATAGTATTAAGGAAGAATAAATGAATATCGTAAAAATATACTTCTTTATTAATTTCTTTGGTGGATTTTTTTTTGGGGGGGAGGGGTTGTTTTTCCTTGCCTGCGCGTAGGTCGTGAGTGTTCAGTAAGGGTTGTTGGGGGAACAAAAACTATTTAAATATATATAAAAAAAACACACACACATATGGATATTCCAAATAACTTTTAAATAAGTCATAAATATTTAGGAAGATTTTTTTTTATTATCAGTGGGGGAAAAAAATTTACCAAAAAAAAAAAAAAATTTTTCATGGAAAAAAACTAGATCCATTTGAGTGAGTTTTAACGTGTGTGTGTGTAGCGAATATTTGAATCTATTCAAGATAGCAAGTACTAAATCAAACTCTTATCAGGTTAAAAAAAAAAAAAAAAAAAAAAAAAAATAGATAAGCTTTGCTCGTTCGTGATGATTAATCAATCGACAGAAACCATCCACTCTAAATTGTTCAAAAATGACTTCCTCATCTGGATATTTATTTATTTATTTATTTTTTTTAAAATCAACCATTATTATTATTATTGGTTCAAATATGTGGCAAGAAGATTAGGAAATTATCACTTTCGCTTGCTACTTCATAGTATCAAAAATTTCTTCGGCAATCAAAATGTTGAAAAAATGGTATTAACAAACCTCTAAATATGATGACGTTTGGTGAAAAAAACAAAACACTTTTCACATCTCGTTACTATTCCAGTGATGCTCGTTTTTCGCTGAGAAAAACACTTTAAAATTAATATTTGATACTTTTGTATTTATATGAAATCAGAATAACAAATATTCACAGATTGACCGAGATGTTAGGCAGCAAAATGATAAAAATGGAATTTGGTGTTTTTGGTGATGTTTTAGATGATTGATCGTCACACTGTAAGCTTAATTTCTATCCAATTGTATGGATTTTGAAATTCAAGTCTAAGCCTCTATATTGTTCTTTTTAAAGAACAATATGGACTATTAAAATTTTCTTTTGCAAAGACGTAAATGAAAAATAAGTCTAAACTTGGTTTATGGTGAGAATCCTTAACGGATAATATTGAGAGCTTCCTCCCGCATTGTGTTATATTGTACAAAAGTTTTCAAAATAAGCAATTTTTTTTAATAAATCCCGTAAAGCTCAAAGATGGACATTTCATCAGTCCTTGCTTTCAAATTGTTGTTCATACTCAGTCAAGACGCCAAGACGCCATTAGACTCAGCATACTGTAAAGTGAAATTTTATCCTCAAATGCACATACCTAAGATAAAAAATTCGACGCTTGAAACACTCACCCTAAAAAAAACCATGCCATCTTCTAAATCATCTAACCTTTCTATACCCAATTTAGATTCATCAGAAGCCTACTCCCCATCAAAACTAGAATACTAAGACCGGCTAGTCAAAAAACGCCACAATTTGAATCCCAACTGTTACTATTTTATGTCGGTAGCTGGTCTCACTTAAAGATAATATATGTCATACGTACTTTTCTCGAATCTCAATTTCATTCACCCACCGAGCACAAATTTTTAATCGATCTCTTACGCTCTCGGTAGATAACAGCTCATACTTTTGTTTGTCTGAAATTGGTAAGACACTCGCAAACCACCAAGGAAATAAGTCCGGGTCTTGCGGACAATTGCCATAAGCTTGAAATACCCTTCTCTGTAACCAAGCTGCAGATTTTTCCTGCATCCTGTTGACAAAATTGACACAGAGTTCAAATAGAGCTCGTGTCGACATGGTTTCGGGGCAATGAACACTAGGTTGAATTGGCGTATTAGTTTGCGCAGATGATACATTTGGTTGGCCTTGTATAATCTCAATATTAGAACTCATAGATTCTTTTGACAGAGTCTCGCGAGCTTCTAAAGCCTCTTCTGCAGGTACAGAAATATCATCAATTGGTTCGATTTTACCAATCGTATATTCATCCCTCACACCATATTTGACAACTCTAAACCTTGACAAACCAATTGTTTCAATTAGAATGTGGTCATTAGGTAAACGATGCATGTTGACGATTTGCAGCATAGTGCCATATTCATAGAAGCCAACTGGGCCAAGACTTCCCTGAGTCTCTCGACCTGGATTGTGTAGGAGCATACCGAATTTCTTTTCGCTAGTCTCCATTACGCGTCTTATCATCAGACGGTATCTTTGCTCAAATATATGAAGAAAAGTTGGCATACCTGGGAAGGAAGGGGTACAGATAAAAAGAGGCACTTTCATATCTTCACCGCATACCTCTTCATTCTTGGCTGAAATTGTTCGCAATGATACAGTTTCAGGATAAAGCCCATCAAGAATTTTACTTAGTAACGTTGAAGGCGCAATCGCTGCTCTCTGGCCAGTGGTCCTAGTTTGCGGGTTACGACATATAGGACACAATTTTGAATGCTCGAGTACTCTTTCCAAACATTTGTGACAAAAAGTATGACCACAAGTTGTTACATATGGGTCCATGAAGATGCCATAACAAACCTGACAGTCTAATTCGTTTCTCATAGCCTCTTTTAATCGAAGAAGTGTTTGAGTATTTATTAAATCTGCCTTTTCGCCATCCAGAGGTAATTTCCGATAATCCAATTCTGAGTCGTAAAGCAAACCATCTATCTCGTATCTGGTATGTGTTGCAAGACGTCGTCCACTTGGATGCATTTCAGATCGATTTTCTAAATTTTGAGAGGAAACCCCAGAGCGACGCCTTGAATCACGTTCTTGTAGTTTTAGACATATATCTAATTTTCCAGTCTGAAAATCCTTTGCACTATCCAATTCAAGCCTAACCACATTCATAATTTTATTCAAGGTCACATCTTTATTGCAGTCTCCGATTGCATGGTCCATCTTGCAGCTAGAGAACGGGCATATAAAGCCTTGTAATCTATTCGGCGTCGCAGGATATGTTATATTTTGCCGTACATGTAGCTTCGGAATGCATCTCATGCAAAGAGAATTACCGCATGGTAAGGTGACTGGGGACTGAAGAGAGTTCAAACACTGAGGACATTGAGCAAGTCTCACGATTTTCCGCGCATCTTTGAACGGGTCGGGGAGATCGTCATCGTAGTCGAGGCCTTGAGCGGAAGCGCTGGGGACTTGCCTAAGGGTTGTTCGAAGAAGAAGAGTGTGGGTGCTGCTGAGTGGAAGATAGGACATCAATACTGATTATTTTTATTTCTTTTATTTCTTTTTTTTTTTTTAATTGGTAGAATGAGTGGTGCACGACGAAGAAACGTATTTCTGCTGGCGGAGCAGAGTAAGTCGGGCTAAATCCGAGTGGAGGGGCACCACTATTATTTACATACCAGGTCTGTCTCTGCGTCGATTTGCGCGTTCTCAGGCACAACAATTTCGATGAGAATAAATAAAGACGAGAGGAAATGCAAAATATAGGAAGCTGAATTGAGGGGAATCTTATCTTGTATTGGGATCATGAGGATAGCAGGGAAATGTTCGATCTTATGAATTATTATAATCAAAAATCTATCAAGGGAGACGTCAGTTCTGCCACACCGAAATGGACAAGGGTGCAGACTTGGGAGCATGATCCGAGGGAAGAAGTCGTTGACGACATTGCAAGACTTAATCTGTCATGGATTAGTAAGAATTACATGTAAGGTTAGGGGACTGCCAAGCTAGCTTTTCTTCTCTTCTGTTCAATTTTACTCGTCCGCAGCCGCTTGCTTGCTGGCTTGCTTGCTGGCTTGCTTGCTGGCTGGCTTGCTGGCTGGCTTGTAGGAGGAGTAACATCTTCGAGAGACAGGCGGACTGAAAGCGGGTATGTTAGCAGCTACTTACTTAGTCAGCAGGCCGGTCGGTCTCAGTTGACTGACTGCCCTCAGCCCTTTGGCATCAGTCAATCCACAATCTCTGTCCTGTCCGTCTGTCTGTCTGTCTGTATGTCTTTATGTCTGTCTGTACTTTCGGATGATGATGATCTAACCTTCTTGGCCTCCCTTACAGCGTGCCTTCCGATGGTGATACCCTCAAGATCTCTTCATTTGTGAATACCTCAAATCTATTAATCATAATGCCATAATGCTTATTCTCACAAGGGTCGCCAGGGTATTGTCGTCAGGGGTTTGTATTGTACGTCTAAGCGAGCCTGCCAAGATGATCGGCCCAAAACCTCGATTCAGCCAATCAACATAGCCCGGTTAGCGATTCCATTCCTGCACAAGCGAGAAATGTGTTATAGTTATGCAGGAAGGCTGATTTATGCAGAGTCTTCCAGGGGGACATTTAGCGTGCCTGTGTTGCCTTGGACTCCACACAGACAGAAATTGGAAGCCACCGAACCGAGAATCGCATTCTCTAGATGCGCTTACTGGTATATGAAACCTCCGGAATGACAGGCAGTGGCACAAGTCTAACTGGACATGTTCTGAGTGGTTGTTATGACGGGCGTCTACTATTTTGGTGACAAGGCAAACAACTGAAATGGCAGCTTAATCTTCTGTCTACTCCTGTTGTCACCGTCAGCTGAAGATATCTTACCAGAGTGATCAATTCCTCCAACCCTTCTCAGACCTAGATGTGAGATGGGCTTTCCATAGCGGGCTTGGAGAGTGCTTTCAAGAGACTCGTAGCTCGTAATTTGTCAAAATATATGATTCATGGATTTGATTTGTATCAAAGCGTGGGAGTTACGAGCCACAGATTGTGTGAAATTTGCAGATTTTAGTGTATTTTCTACGACGATACGCTCGATGTAGTCTCTATTCACTTGGTTCACATGCGAGCTCTGTCCTAGTACAATCAGTGTTGGTTAATTCGACAACAAGATCTGCACTCATACGGCCACCGAGACTTCTGAATACTAGACTAAAGACATTCTACAAATCCGGTCTTCAACTCGGCAGCTTTAGCTTCGCCTCTTTATATTTCTACATGTTTTCCTCTCAGAGAACTCTTGGGCATGTTTCTGGAAACTAGTGATTAGTGCTTTTGTGATGCTGAGAAACACCAAGCTACTAACTAGCAAAGAAATGAATAATGTAGTAGCTCAACTTCACCAGTGTTAGCTATCTCGATTTGAAAAGCAACGAATATTCCAACGGATCTCTACAGCTGCGATTATTTATTTATTTTTATTTTTATCCTTTTTTTTTTGGTTTCATTTGAATATCTAATTCGTTCGAAGAGGCACCAACAACTCTCACCTTGAAGAGTTGATTCAAGAATTGCAATTATTCTATTCAATGAAGTCTACATCAATGAGTTTGATTTATATATAAACGCGAGATATCTAGATGAGAGCCAGCTTGTGCGATGGAAATGAGGTTCTAAGTGGTGACCCCATTAGAATGAACTGTAATATTCGTAGATACCCAACCTGATAAAGCTTCCAAGTGATCACATCTCATCCGAAAGATGTGGATATCGTGCATTAGTCACTCTGAATGTGACAGAAGTGTACTCGGGTTATTTGTTCTCATGGTAAAAAACACAGCGGGAATGCTGGGGAATAAAATGTACAGTCAGTCAACTTCTGAGACTAATTTGTGCGCAACCGGGCCTGCCTACACATGGAACGGGAATTACTGCCAAAGTTTTATTATTTGTGGTGAGGCATTGCATAAGCTTTGGCCTGATGTATAAATTCCTAAGCCACAGCCGCAACAGATGCCAAAGTCTGCGTGTGCACTAACAGTCCTGAGCTATTATTCATTTGCTCTGCAGACGAGCGTAGAGTAAAGTCGTAGGCTGCAAGACACAAACGGTAACAAATAGCAACCCCTCGCCACGTGAGTTATACGTCCAGTGTAATGGATCTTCTTAATCAAAATCAGAATTCAGTTCCATTAGATGAAAAATTGACGGGAATCTTATCTGTGCTCGCTAGCTCCACACGATGGATAAGTCACAGATGGGTGTAATTAATTCTGCAGGTTAAAAGTACCCGCTCGAGTATCTAGAATTATTGGAGATATCTAAAGGATCTATTCCCTTGCCCAAGCATGAGGGGTAAAACACGTTTCTAATCTTCATCTTCTTTCCGTGGATGTGTATGGTTAAGAGGGCTCGTTGGCCATTGTTGATTCAATCGTATACAGCATTACATCCTCTTTCCAACCATTTATTTATTTTATAGCGAGCGTTGTGCATAAACCAACCAACCAACTACTCACGAGTATCAATTGGACACTGGAGTGACAGACCAAGAGCAATTGATTGACTTTGATTGACTCTCTAGCAGATTAGTCATTTGTGACTTGATTGGAGTCAGTCAGTTTCAGATGATCACGTGCACAGGATTGGAATTCTGTCTAGCTATTCTCTCACGGGTAAAATGACATAACACTCAGTCTAGCAGAGCACACTGATTGAGCTCATTGCCAGGATTTTCCCAATTGAAGTGCTGGAACATGAGCGTGTATTAAGCTGATAAGATAGTAAAAGTCGCATCTGCCAAGAGCCTCCAACCTCCCATATGATGACTAATCATATGGGATGAACCTCATCTTCAGACTCGCTGTGACATATCACCTTCAATTTTGGTCCAATCTATTTTTTCCTCAAACGCAGATAAATGCTACACTCAGTATTCTCTTTATCATCCATCTGCTTCATTATTCTGGAAATGGAAAGCTTGAGAACTAGTATTTCTGAGCCTTCAAACTTGTTAAGCTCTAGAAAAACACGCTATTTTACACATCCCGTCATTACTTCCCAGGTGTTCTTTTCTCGCTGCTTAAAGTCTTCAAATAAAATCATCACTGCTTAAATGATGGTCTCAGTTTTTTTCAATTTTCAATTTAGATTAAATCATTGTCTTATTGGGCTTCACAATGGTTTGTATTGGAATTTTGGTGTTCTTAGTGCGATTGTTAATTATTGATGGCTTGGGTGGGGGAGGGGATTCCAGATTTCTAAGCAATTTAGAGTAAGATATTCCATGGTCAGACCCACTTTGCTAATTAATTAATTAATATTCACCGTTTCCATACTTTGCCGTACTGCAGGGACAACGAATGAATGAATGAATGAATGAATGAATGAATGAATGAATGAATGAATGAATGAATGAATGAATGAATGAATGAATGAATGAATGAATGAATGAATGAAAGCCGGTCAGAACGTGTTTAAAGCTCGCTTAAGCTGTATTCAAGGATCTATCCCAGCCAGTCTACGATCTATGCCAATTTCATAAAATCTGCCTCGTCTAACTTCCTTATTCTCAATGCCGTGGCGAGTCTGCGCAAGGAATTTGATTAAGCCCGTATTCCCACTATCATCATCATCATCATCATCATCATCATCATCATCATCGCCAATGTCATCTCCCTTAACTTAGATCACCTTGTCATGCGCATTGTGAGTAAAACTAACCTAATCAAACCAAGCAATTTTAAAATCTTAACAACTATCATCAACTAGATTCTATCTTGTTAAATTGGATCGACCACAACTCCCTCTTAACCCAGGAAAAAAAAGAGGAAAGAGACCGTGCCAATTGGACGTTTGGAAACTGGATGAAAGTTCATTAGACTATTGAAACTTGGATCACTGATGACTGGCTGCTGATTGCGAAATGTTAGGTCGCAAGGAAAGCCAGTACAAATTTGAATATCTCATGAACTTTTTCAGTTAATCAGGCAATCCAAGGCCGGTGAAGTTTACCATAAGACTTGTATTTTACTCAAGCTTCGAAGGAGGAGGGATGCATGGATATCTTGTGTGCTTTATTTTACGGGAACGAAGAGGGACCTTGCCTGTCCATGGATACTCGTGAAGGAGACTTAGGATTTGGTAGCAATCAAATAAATTGAAAGACTATTCGAAGAAATAACAGCCAGATATCAAACATTGATTGATGCCAGCGGCGGTCTCAAGAAGCATTGAACTTCAGACTTCATTATATTTGTCTAAATAAATTAGTTTAACCGCTAGCCGCAGATATTTGTGAAAGCATTATAGACGACATTAGTTACTTGAGAGGCTGTGCTATGTCTTGTAGAATAGAAGAATACCAGCAAATTTGTTACATAAAATTCTATGCAGTCCATCTTATACCAATTAGGCTTAGTGTGGAAAAAAGACAGGAGGCAGAAACATTTGGTCCTTTGAAATTGATCTTTCATATTGTCTCGAGAATTTTCATAAAAACGAGGCATAAAGTCTATTATTTATTTCCTAGTGGAATTGTGCCTAACTAGGCTTGGAGGCTCCGTCAAAGACCCTTGTCGGCCCTTTTGGGGTAGTAATATTACCGCGGTTGTATGCTCAATTTGAGTTCAATTAATTTATTTGGCGACAACGACGACGACGATCATCTTCATCCTCTTCGCAGCCAGTTTTCCCCGTATAAGTTGGGCCACTGGTACAGCCACGCTCCTATCCGGTTTTGGAGAATTTAATTCTACTAAGCGCGTATCCACGATGCGTGAACACTGTAACAATGTTCTTATACTAGGGCCGTTCAGAGTTAGAATCATGATCATCTTCAATCGCGGTTCTCACTCTGAACGGCTCTAGTATATAAACTACGTGCATACTTGGTGATTATTGTTTTTTTTTTTTTTTTTTTTTTTTCAGCAGGAGTTTAACTGATCCAAAGGACGAGAAAACACTCGGTATTTAGAAAGGGAGAATGGGTTATCTACAGTAACACATATAAACACTCATTAATTATGTAATTAGACATCGCACACTATAACGACATTGGGCATCAAGACAGCGGCGCAAGACTGAAGTGAGTATCTTGTAGCGGTAGTCAGACTAGAATTTCGACTAGAAAAAATTGAAAAGTAGTATACTACTTTCGCATAGAACCCCGTTTTTTTTTTTTTTTTTTTTTTTTTTTTTT